>QFEX01000449.1:4297-20355 GCA_003316505.1 Suillus alpinus
CGCAGATTCTGCATCAGCAACTACTAGTACCACACTCTGTACAGAGCTGTACAGTAAGCAAGCTCTACAGCTTGGTCCCTACACCACCAATAATAATCGCAAGAGGTGAACCCAAAACGGATGCCTGTGGAGCCGAAATCCGGGAACATTGAGTGAGTAGGAACTCGGACCAAATAAATCAGACAACGGTATTACAAAGTGGTGAACCGGTGATTACTGACTTACCTGTCTTGTAGGTTCAACGGGCACTTCGAGTAGCGTCAGCATCGCAAGAAGCCATGCGGCTGCCATACCAAGTTGCATGACGTACAGAAAGAAAATCCCCCGCACGCAGTGCAAAGCTAAGTTGATTTAAATCATCGTTTTTACTGGCAATACTTTGGTTATCAGCGGTACTAATGCGCATCGCTGAACATCGAAAAGACTCACCGACAGCTGCTTTCCAATGGTGATTATACCTCAAGAATCAGGCTGGCATCGCTTTGAGCAGTACCGCACAACCTGAAATCCCGCGCACCGCCTGAGTTGAGTGTCTTCCTCAGTACCACCACAGTCGCACTGGTAGTAAGTTGACCGATCAGCAGGAATGAAGCAATGAAGTCTGTGACTGACTTGTAGAAATTTACAGCCCTTTTCACTTGGTAATGGCCGCTTTATAATTTCCTCCTTCAAGTTGGACCTGAGTATCCCATATAATCGTATCGTCCGCTCGATTACGAACCGGACATCGCGGAGCTCGAGGTGTTCGTCTTGTCTCACAATTGGTGCGAGAGTATCAGATCAGGCGTCCACGTATTTGCAGATGTAGGTCGAGATTTTGTCGTGAACATGGTAATAATATAATATCCTAAAAAAAAGCCGCATTAATATTATGAGGATCCGCCTCCACGGTGCTGGCGAGGCTGAAATTGTTGTGCTGTGACAGCAATGCTGCCCCAGTGTGGAAATACTTGCTGCCGTGTTACATTGATACACTGCACCCATCAGCGAATAAGGCGCGGTTCGAGGAAATTGTGGAGACTCGACGACAACAAGAGGACACAAATATCAACAAAATTCAAAATGAAGCCTCGGAAGCGAGTGCAAGTGACAGCAACATCAACACTGCTGATTTCCGAACAGCGCAAGCTGGCTCGAGAGTGGCGTTACCCGGAATCTGGAGAAATGGTGCAATGCAGCTTCAATAGATGTAATCAATGGGTACTCGTCTTGTTTCAGTGTTCCTCTAAGTTACCGCGGCTGATTACATTTGCAATAGTTTTGAATGTGTTGGTTTGCTTGATGCACCCGAGGCAGATTGGTTCTGCAGTGATATATGCAGCCGTGGCACCAGCTCTCACAAGAACAGAAAATGATTGTGAAATGTCGCATCCGCTCGTCTAGGTACAATGCCTAGGATGTAACGGTTCGTTGTACCGCAAGGATTACCACATTTGGCATACCCCTAGAGCGTAGGAAATTCCTACGGCGGCCTTAACGGTGTAAGGTGGCCCTCATGTACATTTTTTCCCGAGCGGGTACCTCTTGCGAGAAGCTGAAGGTTCCTGAGTTCGCAAATAGGTTTTTTGAATAGTTCCTTTGACTTTGCCAATACACCAGGGCTGGTCCTATTCACCGGACTTTGACGGAGATCCTCATCGGATCAGTGGGCATAATCTGATCTCGAGCACGTGCCAACCAAACGAGACGACCGTCGTCATCAAAATTGATTATGCCATTTTTGAACGTTCAGCACAACAGGACCCCTGATAATGCCTTTGGAACCCAGGTTGGCACTCGCGGTCCGCACGCAAGGCGCCCATGGAACGGCTGTGGCGAAGGATAGTATTTAACGAGGCGCTAACGATCGTGACTCACTCTCGCCCACTACATCTCATTGTTCTTCCAGGACATCATCCGATTCATCATGTCATCTAGTTGGACACCAGACGAATCGTTTGAAACTCTTCTCGCAGAGAAAGGTTGGTTGCAGGGTACAGTGGTCAGCGCCGTTGCCTATGGCATTGATGTCGCACTGTACTTTATGTGCTTCCACCTCCTTCTCCGGCAGATAACCCGCACGAACTACAAAAAACACCTGCCTCTACTCATGTACATCACCGTGACTTTCATTCTCAGCACCTTATTCATGGCATCGTTGGCCGATTTCACCCAACTTGCGTTCATTCAAGATCGCAATTATCCGGGTGGTCCGAACGCATTTGAAAATGACATGTTCTCCATTCCTGTGGACAACCTTGGAAACGTCTGTGGTTTGATAACAATGCTTCTTTCAGATGGATTGGTCGTGAGTAGAAGCACTCGACATCAAAATTTCTATCACTAATATCTCTGCGCAGGTTTGGCGTTGCATGGTGATTTACAGAGGGTGTAGGGTGCCAATGTGGGTCATCATGTTATTCCCTGGTCTGATGTTCGCTGCATCCGTTGGTCAGTCACTTCCTTCAGTTTGTGTGACTGTATCAGACACTCACCATCAGTTAGTTATGGGAATAATGTGGCTGCTTCAAGTAACCACTTATTCCCCATATTTCTCCTCGACTAGCATCAATTACACCGTCCCCTATCTCAGCCTCTCGCTCGCTCTGAACATCATCATTACGATCGTTATCGTACTTCGTCTGCTCACATATCGTCACCGCATTACCAAAGTTCTCGGATCTAGCTATGGCACTCAATACACGTCGATTGCTGCGATGATAATTGAATCCGCCGCTCTTTATTCCGCGTTTTCGGTGGCATTTCTGACTCTCTTCCTTCTGAACAATCCTATCTCGGAGACATTTATTGAGGCACTGACTCAGGTTCAGGTGAGCAGTGGCAAATGGAGAGGCATTTACGCTGCTTATGACATGTCACAGATAATTGCAATGCTGCTCATAGTCTTCCGAGTCGCGCAAGGAAAGGGTTGGTCTCAGGACACCATGTCCAGGGTGATGACCTCGAGGCCATCAGTGCAAGCAATCCGCATGGGGGGTCTCGGGTATGGTTTGCAGGATGGCTCCAAAACGTTCACCGATTCCAATAACGTTGGGACGCATGAGACCTACAAGATTAGGGACCGCGATTCAGTGGAAGTAGCTGTGTGAGCATTCAGCGAAACCTTAACATTTACGTAGTCTCGCAGATCAGGTAGTGCCTGGCATACTGGTGACGGCCGGCCTCGTGGGCTGATGCCCAAATTCATGTTGGCAGATAATTGGCAGATAATGCACTACCTTTCAGCAGCTTCCAGCCTCACTAAGAGCCTCGATGTCCTTATTATGCTGGAGTAGGGGACCCCGGGGGTGGTAGCGGAGTAGCAGCCGCGTAGCGCCGTAGCTTAGTCAGCTACTGAGTGTCGTTGTTTTGTAGCGTAGTCACGCTCTTCACCACTTCTTGCCTTGCTCGCGATACGCAGGCACGCAGTCGCAGATACACCGCTCCATTTTGCCTTCTATAATGAATTTGACTTGCCACCCAATTGGTCCGAGTCACCTAGTCATATCTGAATCATCCACTAGTGGCCGCAGTAACCCTGACAAGTCCCGATATTTTGTTCTGACATCAATCATACCGGTGCCTCCTATAAGCCGCATCATTGAATCAGAATTGATATTCTTGTCTGATGCTTCTAGCAACAGATGTCCTACCGCTCTGAGACCTCCTGCTCCGGCTGGTTCATCACAGAAACCCAGCCGCACAGCAACCAGCTTCGCAAGCGGCTCAACCTATAGCACACGGCCAAGCACCCAACACTGTGCAACCAGCCGCAAACTCTGCCCTGCAGCCTCAAGAACAAGTGACCCCCTGCCCATAACGCCAATAGTTGCGGCACGTCCTGCACCTGCACATGATATTGCTGCACTTCGGGCAAGGATTACTGAGCTCGAACAAGGGAATACTCACGACAACCATATTCCAGCCAGAGCCCCTGATCCTCAACAAGCTCTAATTGCAATTCCTGCAGCCGTCGATCGCATTCGAGTGAATCTAACTAGCGCCAAAGATGTGTCTAAACGGTTTACCCTACCTGCACTTCAAACCGGGCATACAATAAGTGCCTTGAGTCTGCGAGAGTTTTTCCACCGATATAGATAACTCGACACCCAAAAGCTGGCTCGGTAGAGATCTTAGAAAACGGGTTGCACATGGTTCGCACAGTCACTGGTGTGGTGGCGGTCTGTTTATTTGGATTTCTATCCGCAATGTGTACCTTTTACTCTGATCGGGGAATCACGACCGTACCGCCACATGGAGTGCAGGGGTAAGTACTATCTGAGTAATGATTCCAAAAGTTTACCGTAATTTCCCTCCTGCCAGACAATAATCAATATGAGACGACTTCTCTTTGCTTTCACAGTGACAGTGATACTCGTTGCAGTTGCAAACATTGGCCTTAGCAATCTTATTGCACGGAGGCCTTGGTTATCCGACAGCAGGCCTTTCAAAGGAGTTGTTCTCAGCCGTGGTACTACAAAGTTTCTTGGTGTGTCCTACAGGCTTTGTTGACGATTTCACGCATCAGATTTATCCCTTCGAGTGGATTTCGGAGAGCCAGTATGTATGCGAGTAGACCAAACAGCGCACTACCGCGCAGATATGGATGAGGGCGGAGAAGAGTTTGCGAAACTCATTCCGCGAGGAGGACACGCTGTTCACATCACCGATGCGGAGACGGGCGAAAGTCACATTTACACAGTGACACTCTTTCATCAGCTCAAGTGTCTAGCAATCATCCGTGACGACTACGCAGCAATGCGCCCCCTATCACTGATCACTCGTCACTGCATGAATTATCTTCGCCAATCGATTTTGTGTCACCCCAATATGAGAATCGAGCCGGTCGTAAACAACCTGGGGTCTGCCGTCAGGGGATACGAGACTGTTTGTCGTGACTGGACAAAAGTCTATGAGGAGGTGGACAAACTGCATGCGATGAGTTCGGATGTTTAGGAGAGGCACCTGCACTCGCCCTTGGTGATAGTATACATACACAGTGCGCGAGTTTACTGATGATACACACATGATTGAAGTACTTACATACGCATAACAAGTTGAACGAGAGTATGTATGTACGGGTTCATAAAAAGTCTGCCGAAGATATTCCACTGGAAATTGTAGTGTGCGTGAGGGATCGTTGCATATACCTTAGAAGTAGCTGTCACGTGCAACTTCCATAATTGAACCACTGATGCCCTGCTGTGCCACTGCTAGTGCTAGATCTACTGGTAGCAGATCTCGTCCTCACATATACTTACCTCGAGCCTGAGCTTTTTGAATCATCCTGATGATCATACATGCTGGCATGCACGAAATGGCCGCATGGCCGCATGATGAGAAAGATCCGCGCAGCGCTAACATTCCCGGCAGAGAGTCACCATCACTGAAGGCCCTCACGTCATTTAGTCCGACGGCAACCCTGAGCTCTGTGAACTAGTCTCCATTATCCTAAAAGATGACCCAAGGTTTTAGCTCATTCTGATGGGTCAATACACAGCCTGTGAGTTATCATGTTGTTCTTAGCTTCGAAAATATATCATCCTCCCATATTCCGAGCTGAGAACAATGCGGTCAGAGTCCATCAGTGACCTGACCGTGGCTCTCAGAGATAACAAGAATTCGAAATGGAGTGCGAAGGCTGTTATACTCACCGAGCTGATGTATAAAATGGTGCCGCATCTCCTACTATGTCACGGTAGTCCCTGGAATCTCACACAAATAACTTTTAACCAGCGAACCTTAGCGAAGAGTACCATTAACATGATCGTACTTAACATCAGTGGACTCAGCTTCTACGTCCTGCTCTTATCTGTTGCCTTCGCACAGATCCTAGCGGTCAGTGCTGCCGACTCGAACCCGGCGGAGAGTTGCTCTGAGGTTAGTAGAGACGTGGATGCTACGAATAGTGCGAAGATCCTGCGGTTATGTGGAGCGTAACTAACGAACTTCTAGCGGTGGACTGTCTTTGAAACTTGAATGCCGCTGGAGGGTTGAAAGTTGATGCAGAGACCAATAAATCAGCACACAAGACGCATTGCAGGTGTGGCCTAAGTATACGAAGCATATTATCTTGTGGGTCACATTTGGGAGTACAAACGGCGTGGTTGCACACACGGGACTATTCGTTCATACTTCAAGTTAATCGTCACTGTATACCTCTCCTGTTGCTCTTACTTTTTTAATAATTTCGGTTATTACTTTAGTTTCTGACTTTCTATGACCGTAGCCAGTTTTATTTAAACCGCAGCGCTGCATGACATCGATTTCAACGCTTGCTGCTTGCCGTATAAGCATAAATTCCGCGCCCAAAAATGAGTTCCACTGTATTAAGCTTCAGCTTCAGGCTCTATGTATGTATTTGTGGCGGGACAGCAAGTCTCCATTAATTACAGAGTTAAGATATGCATCTACGAGTCGAGTTCAAAACGGGTATAAATAAGGGACAGTTGTGCTGAAATAATAACGGCTAACATCTATGTAAAGAAACCCCACAGCGCAAGCCCGCTCAGCGCTACGAGAACAGTAAGCACCCTCATCTCATCCCCTGCCGTACTGTGCTCCAAAATAAGACCCAACCCGCCACGCTTAGAAGTACCTGGGCGGAGGTTCAGCAAGAAATGTTGGATTCTCATTTTCCTCTCCCTTGGCAGGGAGGGGGAGGTGAAAGGGGAGAAGGCCAGTAGCGGCACTGCTAGTGGGATGGGAATGCTTGGAAGTGTGAATGGCAGGCGTAGCGCAGGTTTGCGCTCGGTGCAGCTCAAGGAATGAGGGAGCCCATGCTCGTCGGTACGAATGACATAGTTCCCGCTCTCCTCATACAAGCCAAAATCGACGGGGGCAAGAGATAGGGGAAGCGAGGCGGAAATGAATGTCAGTGCAAATGAGTTTAACCGTGGGATCGCGCGTGCGATATGGGATGCGCAAACACGCAATGAGTCTCCTGTGGCTACCGGAACTAGCGTCAACCGGAGGTGACGGAGCCGAGGGAGGCAGCTAACGGATTTGGCTAGTGTGTCCTGAGAGATATCAAAGACCTCGGTACACAGGTGGCAAACAAGGAAAACGTACCACTTTGAAGGATGACCTTCTCGCGCACGTTATCTCCAACGTGGTCAGTCCAGGGCAAGAACCTACAAGGTTCCTGATCAAGCTTCCACTTTCGTATGAAGAATGGAAAACAAAGGCAATGCGAAGTTCAGTGAGGCAGCGTAGGCTCTGCAATACCCCTGCAATCAAGAGAGGTGCCAGATCACGGATGATCAGCGGCTCCTCGATCGTTATGTGTGTGATTTGTGGATGGGAAGGGGCCAGGGCTTGAAGGTGCTCCAATGAACCAACAAAATGGGTAAGGTGCGGTAATGCGGATGGATCGAGTGAAGGGAGGACATGAGGACTCAATGCAGTGCGGGATGTACGAAAAAATCGCAGACCCTTATGAGCCTCCAAAAACGCTATGAAGGGGCGCTTGGAGGACATCGGTCCTGGTCCTGAAGACCAATCCAACATGATGTCCCCTAGAGATAGAGAATGTAGGAGAGGCCAGCGTGCATTGCAGAGCGGATGCACTGTTCCGTCCAGAATCAACGGTCCTCCTAAGACATGCAGCTCCTCGAGGTTCGGGGAACGTCGGATCAACATATCCCAAAGGCGACCATCAAAAGGAAGAGCATCTGCAACGCATCAAAGCACTAGGAAATCACATATCAACAACAAGACAGACCTTGAAAGTCATCTGCATGATGAGTATAATATCCATATTTCAGGGTCAACGAGAACCCACGGAGGTTCTTGAATTCCAGTAACTGGAGAAAATGAATGAGTAGTATAATTTGTTGTCATGCACATACATGACTTCGTTGATTGGGTATCACAGATCCATAACATGTGCCAAGTGTGCGCAGCCGTGGGCACCTATGACAACATTGAGTCTGGATGAGAAGGATGAATGACCGATCGGACATACGACATTCGTAGGGCGAACCACATGTCATCACATTGCGGGATCTCATCCGCGTCCCAGATGAAAGTATGGAGTGCGTCTAGTTTTGGCGCAAGTTCCCTTAAAAGCGCCGAGATCACTATTCCATTGAAGTCGGCCATATAGCCGGAGGAGGTAGAAGAAAATCGAATGTGGAGTTTCTGGATATGACGTGCAATGTTCGGGCGAGAACGGAGCATCGACAGAGTTCGCTGGCATTGTTCTGCGGTCCCGAGGTGCACATGAGAATACAATACAGGGCATGTGCTAGTGAATAGGTGCTTGCTCTTCGTACGACTGATTCAAGAAAGATCAATTCAGAATTGAGTTCGAGATACTCACTGAGAGTGCCAGGTTAAGGATGTCCGTTCTAGAGGACAGACATGATGTCACCTCCAGTAAAAGATCGCCTGGTAGAGCAGCAAGGTTTAGAGAATTCATTTGCAACGAGTATTGAGGGTATGTTTCGGGGTATCTGAGAACACAAGAGTCGTATCGCTTGACTGCCTAGAAGTGTAGCTTGGTTATGGTCTGAGAGCAAAGAGCAAAGAACTTCATGAGACTGCGCTCACGGCAGCAGTTGTCTGGATTTGAACACGATTGTAATTTGAATGCAATCTTTAAGTAGGCAAACTTTTTTAAGCCATACTTATCGAAAAAGGCGTGCTGCCAGGTCACTTGAGAAGTGACCTATCATGACTCCGACGCCATTGAGCATCTGACCGCGAAGTACTTACTCACGAATCTCAGCCGAATCATTGATGGAACTCCGTTCTGGCAAGGGGATTTATAGCGCTGATTATCTCAAGATTATCTCTTCTGCTCTATCTATCTATCATGGCGAACCAACTGGCCCTCCCTACTCTCGATAACCTCAGAAGTTCAGTTACTTCCGATGTCGATGTTCAAGCGGTAACGAGTCGATGGTTCTCAGCTTTCACGGAAGCGATGCAGTCAAAGAATATACCAGCAGTCATAGATCTCCTTGTCGATGATGTCTTCTGGCGTGACATGCTCGCCCTAACATGGGACTTTCACACCTTCCAAAGCACCCCTTCCGTTAAAAAATTCCTCACAGACCAACTCCCACTATTTACCTTGTCTTCTTTCAAACTCAGGAAAGATCTTGTAGAACTTCAGAGACCATACCCCGATATCGCGTGGATTCAGGCATTTTTTGACTTTGAAACTACAGTCGGCATTGCATCTGGAGTGTTCCGACTTGTACCACTTGCAGATGGCTCATGGAAGGCCCATACCGTCTTCACGAACTTGGAAAATCTCAAAGGTTTCCCTGAAGAGAACGGTCCCAGACGAGACCACCAGCCGAACCACGGAAAGTGGGCTGCGAAGCGTGCACGTGAGATTGAATGTGTCGACGAGGAGCCCGGCGTCATAGTGATAGGAGGCGGGCAGAGTGGGCTCGACGTTGCAGTGCGGCTTAAGATGCTTGGCCTGAAGACTCTAGTGGTGGAGAAGAACGAGAGAATTGGTGATAATTGGAGGAAGCGTTATGCAGCGCTGTGTCTCCACGATCCCGTCTGTGAGCCTATCGCTCTTTCAGAATACTGTGTCTGTTTTTTACTCAATGATCCCCCTATAGGGTACGACCACATGCCATACCTTCCGTGGGTCTCACACCTCAGTTCGTCCATGACTGTCTAACCAAAAATCACGCAGGTTTCCTGCCTCATGGCCTGTATATACCCCTGCATTGAAACTCGCAGATTGGCTGGAATCATATGCACATAGTATGGAGCTCGATGTTTGGACCAGTGCCACTGTTATGTCCGTCATTCCGGGTACGAAGGGAAAGAAATGGAGTGTCGCAGTCCAACGTGCTGACGGAAGGGAGCGGACCTTTGAGGTCAATCATGTCGTGTTTGCCTTGGGCTTTGGGAGTGGTATGGGCCTAATTCCAGATATCTCAGGGCAGGTACGTTCGATCCATGAATGTATGATCCTCGAGCTGATATCAACCACCTACATAGGACGAGTTCAAGGGGCAGATATTACATTCCAGCAAACACAATCTTGCAACTGATCATGCAGGAAAAAAGGTTGTTGTTATCGGGGCTTGCACGTCTGGTAGGGATCGTGTCATGAACGTTGTATTGTCTCTGCTAACTCAAAGGATGTATAGCGCATGATATATGTGCGGACTACGCTGAAAATGGCGTCGGTAAAGAATTTTCAAAGCACATTGATGATATTCAAACAAAATTGTCACAGATGTGACCATGGTTCAACGCAGCCCGAGTTACATCATGTCCACAAAGGAGGGCATGCCGAGGTTAATGGGTGAGTTATCTCTTCTTCACAACTTTGCCATTACAAACACTTTCAGCGATCTTTTGGGAGGGTGGCCCTCCGACTGATATTGCGGATCGCGTGAACGCGTCTTACCCGAATTCGTTGCTCAAGTTAGTGCACAAACGCGTCACAAAGGACATCGCTGAAGCAGATAAGTGCGTGACTGCATATCTTCCCCCAATTACCTGATTGAGGAGAGATCTAGGGAGCTTCTTGACGGACTGCGAAAACGGGGCTTCAAAACAACGTTGGGCGACGACGACTCTGGCTTTCTGCTTATGGCATGGAATAAGGGAGGAGGCTATTATCTCGGTTGGTCCATTCTCAGACTAGAGTGGATCCTCGCTGACCATAATGCTGATATCAGATGTCGGAGCTTCACAGATGATCATAGACGGAAAGATCAAACTGAAGAGCGACGGGCCAATCTCGCGCTTTACTCAGACAGGTTTGCTTTTCGAAGACGGTTCTACTCTCGATGCGGACGTGGTCGTCTTCGCTACTGGGTACGCTTTTTTTTACTGACTAATAGACATTGCGGTTCACATTATCAGCTACGCTGATGCACGTCATGCCTATCGTACTCTGCTTCCGGAGTCTTTGCATGACAAATTGTATCCTATATGGGGTCTTGATAAAGAAGGAGAGTTAAACAGTGTCTGGCGCGAAGTCGGTGGGCGCGACAAGGAGGGGGAACTCAATGGTATATGGTGCATGATGGGGAACTTGGCGCTTTGCAGGTTCCATTCTAAGCATGTCGCATTGCGTAAGTTGTTTTCTCTGCTCCTGAAGTCGGTTTGATGAGCTTGATGAAATTTAGAAATCAAATCATACGAAGAGGGAATTTTTGGGACGAGGTATCAGTGAAGACGCGAAACATCCACGTATGTTGTATCAGTATGACAAGATTATGTTCTCAATATTCAAAGTGGATTGTACAAGTATATTTCAACGTCACCTAGCGTGTTACTTTTTGCAATGGCAGCCGCTGGTACGCATTCAGGGACCGTACTGAAATCTTTGGCAATACGTCGTGCATGGCATTTACTAAGTTACAGTTATGAGGACGTGAGCTAGGTCTCAAAGGTGACGGGATACGCCTGCGACGCGTGATACTGTCTGGCATTCAACCAACTAGTATCCCCATGTAAGATCATATTTGTTTTTCGCGCGGAACAACTTACATAGTAGTAGCTAGGGAACTACCTTTGCTCAGTGTCTAACTGGGTCAAGCTGCAAAAATCTGCGGAGCCCGAGGACCAACTGCTGTTTTCGATTGTTGGATGGCATGCATTGACCCTTCCACAGGATCCTGCTGCCTGTTGAGCAGCAAATGGTCTAGGTTCCCTGCTTCGCGGAAGTAATATGGCTTAGTGCTCCACAATGAAGCTGCGTAAGATTTCAGGACGAGTCTACCCAGCTAGGATTGTCGTTGCTAGGTTCCACTGACGGGCTGACATCAGAACATTTTGCAGGCAACCAATAAATAACTTCTTCGGTAACTTGACTCGCCCCTCCTCACTGTGTGAAGGACGTGGCGTGTTAATAATGGACTAGTGTTTGATGGATTGCAAACAATCCCATGGCTAGTCGCCCAAGGCTTCGGCCCTCTGCAGACTCCGGCCCCGATAAAACGCTATCTGATCCTTGAATTCTGTGGACACAGCAACACTCCCGGGCCAGTGCTTGCATTTCAAATTCAGGCCGTTCTCCACAAATACCACCGGCGTGGCTTCTTAAACTGGCCCTCATAACGTCTATCTGCAATAGACCCAGCCAGTTCCTCCCCCATCATGGTTCCGTTGTTTGATCAAGCTGATATCAACATCGGCATCACACTTCAGCATGCCAATGCAAGTGATGATCTGAATCAATAGTATGATGGTTCAACAAACTGACTATTCACATGCGCTATATAGTACGCTATCTGTGCGTACTAACAGTTGTATACGGGAGCTTTTGTGCTGAACTCCTGTCTTAGTCGCCATTGCATGTCTTTGGGTAGGTACCAACTTAGGCGCCGACTTGTGACCAAAGAAGCTGATTATATTAGGTCTACGACTTTGCGCTCACACTTGATAAAGAAGTAGGTTTTCATCCAGCCAACAGCATGACAGCGCCTAGAGCCTGACAAGTGACATACAAAGGTCGCATTCATACTGGACGCTCCATGGCGAATGCCAAAACTGATCTATCTTACCTGCCGGTACTTGCCATTCGTAATTACCATTACTGATATACTTCGTATGTCCAAGAATGTGCCACTTGAAGCGAGTAGAATCTCACCTGTTTTCAGGAATTTTACAGCCTGGACTTTCCGTCAAGGTATATTATTCACCTTCCCTGTTACTCGTAAAGCTCAATTCAAAATTTTCAGTCCTGCACAACCCTCTTTGCAGTCGGTGCATGTGAGTTGATACCCCTTGTGAAACGAGTACTTCCGGAACTGACGCCCTTATCAGATGTTGGAGGATTTGTATTGTGTTGTGCAGAATGTTAGTATCATTTTTTATTCGTCATTTCTATGGCCGACCCCGGTCGCAACACCCTGCAGTTCTCTTTATGCAGAGGGTTTGGGCGGTAATGGGTCGCAGATGGATAGTAACGTGTTGCAATGTTGTGGTAAGTTAGTCATTAAAGTTTGGACGTGAAATGCTTTGTCGTTAACCGAATGTATAGCTCATCCTGGTCCCAGTGGTGGTGACACTAATATTATTCAACTCTTCCTCCATATGTGGGTCTTCTCCTGCTCGCTGATTTGGTAGTTCACAGCCTTGATGTGGTATAGTCCTGCAGTCACCTATTCCCAAAGTCGCAAGTTGCTACAACAGCGAGCGGGGTCGCATTATCATTGTAGCCTACGTTTTGCTTGTCATCGGAGAAATAGGTGGGTTTCACGGTTCTTTTATGTGGTCTCGTTAAATATTTCATAGAAATCCTCGGTTTCATGTTATACCACTCATGGAAGCCTTATAAAAAATATGGAAACAATATGCCTCTTGTGCGAGTCCTGGTGCGACACAACATCTTCTACTTTGCCTGTGGGCTTTGTGAGCGAAACATCATTCTTCACAAATTGACATTAATATCTGTGGCGGACCAGTATTCTCGACTACGGTCGTGGCCATCATGCTTTCTCTTCCTGTGCGTGTTCATAATATTATGAGTCCAACGTCCAACTCAAAATATGGTCGTAGGCATCGTACGGAGACGCGGCATCAGAGTAAGAGGCTGTTTCTTGGACTGAACGTATTGACTGAATGTATCGCAGTTTACAGTTTGTGATACACGGAATACTAGCGACAAGCATGCACCGCGAGCTGTTCAACACAGCTCATCACACTGAAGAGACCTCCGCGGGGAATGTGTCTCTTCCTCTTGTTTTTGCACTGGCCCCCCAGTTAGTACTAGTAAACACTGCATGTGATCCCCTTTTCTGCAAGTAATTTCGAATTCAACCTAATTCGAATGACAATAAAATGGAAGACAAGCGAAATGGAGATGAGGAGGCATACAGTTGGCCTTGAAGCTTTGGATTACTGTAGTGAACGTCCTTTGATACTTGATAAATACTCAACAGCGCTATACCTGCATGTACTACGCAATCTAGAGCACAGAAAGAGATGGGTTATAGAGTCACGAACTGTTCAATGATTCTTGAATTTTTTCTAGATCTATCCATGCTCCAGAGAAATGGGCCTCGAGTCGCCGACGTACTTGCTTACAAGTGGGCCTTAAGAGATCTTGCTTATATTTTCAACCGAGCATTCAAAGGAACGTCTCCCCTGTTCCCCCTTCCGACCTACGTCAACAGTAAGTATCCGAGGTAGTGCATATATACCCATTGAACCATCCCTTCAGCCCCATCGAGCGCGCTTTACTGATCAAAGACCCAACATCCAAGATGCCGAAATCTTCGCCCGGGGTCCAGTCGCATCTTGCTCACCGATACCGCTTCTCAGATCTCAGATCCGATCGAAAATCCGGGTTCCTGTCACAGACTCCATTCAGGGCATCACTTGCAATCCTTAAGGCCACCCGGGCACGGGCTGCAAGAGAAACCCAAAGGCCAAACCTCTATGGCGAGAGGCAACGGCTCTATCTATCGAGGACAGACGACAACCTACAACAACCGACTACGAGCCTGGACTCCAGCCACTGCGCTAGGACCCTGGCACTCTCATGGAGGACATGCGCCAGACCACTCTGGTACACTGCACGGACAGCGATGTCACGCAAGTCGCAAAAGCCTATGAGAGCCAGGGCCACGGAACATGAAACGCAATGTCGTAGAGGCTGTCGAGGAACTCCTCAAAGGGCCCAGTGCGCAGTTCGATCACATTCGTCGTGGTATATCTTGATGAGGTAGCAGTCGCGGGGCTGCTCGCGCTATTGAACGATGATGGAAGTCAAAACATGACTAGGTCTAGCATCACCTGTGGTGCATAACAAATGTAACTACAGGTATCTAGTTTGAGATCCTATTGTCGCATTTGCTGTAAGTAATCCACAACCTGTCGGCATATTACATACTCACGATATAGAGATTGTTCGACCGCATCCAGCACTACGCCCGTGTGGTCCAACCACTCAAGCACAGGTTTCTTGAGGCACTGTGAGCTATGTATGTCTCACTCGGATGGAGCAATACACTAACACACAGTATTGAGATTCAACGACAGTGAATCGTGACACTGGGTCAGACAATGCACTCCTCGCTCAGGAAATACCTCTTCTGCGGCGCTTTCACATCATCCATTTGATATGTCCGATAGCGGGGTGGTCCGCTGGGCCCATGAGCGCTCAGGCTGTTGGCTGTTGTTGCATCAGTGAGCTGCAGAATAAATAAAGACTTATTTTCTGCATGATGAAAGTGCATGAATGTTCGAAAGTGCGCGTGGTGCACGATATCGAACGACAGCTTAAAAGATGATCTATGACTCTGTGTCGCGGGGCTGACCAGAGTCACCAGACAGACTGTTCCGGTTCGACTCGGAACCATTGCCAAGTTGGACGGACAACTATACCTCCAAATTAGTGCGCTTAGTCACACTTTCCCCACCGGCTACGTCTACTTACATGCTGTAGCTGGTTTTCAATTTAAATAATGCATGCCATGGGCATCTGTGGTGATAATCACCGTCCAGCCTCGTGTGAGTACGTTCTGAGCTAACTTATATTACCAGCACATCATCCGCCATCTATCATGGCACCTCCACCTCTTCCTCCTCCTCCTCCTCCTCCACCGCCGCCTCCCTTTGTCGACTACTAGTTTGTAAAGTCAAACTCTGCATTTCTTTGGGCTAACATCCCTATGTCAGCATCGCGCCCAGCAAGGACCCCCACCAATCCAAGTACGTCGCAGCCAGTGCTCAGCAGGCTCGGGTTTCAAACTGGGTCTCCCAGACATCTGCTCAGGCGCATTCCTACTCCAATCCATTCGTCCTGTCATCCACATTGCGTGACCACTCGTTCTACGAGCCAGATGGAAGCCGGCAGCGCCCTCCGCCCAGCCGCTCGAAGACTCTCAATATGCCTCCCGCGAGACAAGAAGAGCCTCATACGCCGCATACATCGCCCATGTGCCTTCCTTTCACGAATCGCGAAGCCAGTTATCTCACAGTCCGTGAACCGGAAAGACCTCCACTTGATAAATCGCCTACTCATGCCTCCTCCAGGCCGAGCGGCAGCCAACGACCAGCCTTCTATTTGAATGACGCTACGAGCACACTTGGCAGGTCTGCTTATGAACGCAATATCAATGACGTCGAACCCATCAAGGAGA
>QFEX01000475.1:0-14728 GCA_003316505.1 Suillus alpinus
AAGTCGGCGATAATATCCAAGCACGGCTCGTCCACGGCACATTTGGGCTTCTCTGTATTCTCAAGGGTGACGCCAACCTGATAATGAATCTCTGGGCGCTCGTCCTTCTGTAAGTCCTCGATAGGCTGCGCGAAATAGTCCTCTATGAGATCGAGGAAAGTGTCGTTGTCTTCCTCTGATACACGAGAATCGTGAACAAGGAGTGCCCCGTATGTGATCAATGCATCAGCAGCCTGTCACTAGGTGATTAAAACCAGCCAGATGATGATCATGAGTACAAAAGGCAAACCTTGTTGCATTCCTCTTGTACTCTGACTGATTGTGCAGGTTGAGACAAGAAGACATCAAGGTCAATGACTGGGAGGCTTTCTGATAGCGTTGACATGGTGGAAATCAGCCTTGAATGTAATGATGATCAGATCTTTATAAAGACAAGTAGTCACAGGTTCTAATCGCAGTCAGCTGGGCTCTTGCTCTAAGCTCCCGAGAGGGGCAACTTCAAAGTACGACCCATCAAAGGATACCTTTGTCCATCCAAGGCCATCCCCAATTCAAGCCGTGCACCGGTCCTGGGCGCTAACGGTTAGATTATAACTGTAGCCGATATTATTCTGTGTAAATATTAGGCTACTGGAATGTGAACCATTTCCGAGCAAGACGACGTGAATCTGGTGTTTGGCGTGAAAAACAAGCTCTTCTGATAATCTTTTTACCACTAGAACATGAAAGCTGTTAAAAAATGTACATGAGGCCTCGGAAGCCTCGAGGAGACTTGCAAGCAAGCACTGGTCGAAGCCGCTGTTTCGGCACATTCCGCACTAGTTCGCCCTGTTCCCCCATCCACCTCCCCGTGTAAGTAGGCATCTTTCGCCACAACTGTCACCTGTACTCTCCCTGTAGACTGCCATCATGATCAAGGTATGTACATCGCACCAGGGTTCCATACAGTAAGCTCGACATCCTAATGTGCTTAGATATGGAGTATGAAGAAGAATGAAGACGCTGCAACGAAGAAGAGGCCGAAAACAAGTGCTGCACAGATACGAGTGCAGAAAGGTCCGCGCCGACTTTCAGTCTGTTTCCTGAATTCATGAATTTAACGTACTCGATGTCAGATCTGACCGAACTTGACCTCCCTCCCACCATGAAGACTAACTTCCCGGACCCCACCGACCTCCTGAACTTCACTCTCACCATCACCCCTGATGAAGGTGTGTCTGCTAGATACTGGAAACACCTGCCTCACTGATAAAACTCGTCAGGCATGTACAAGGGTGGTGCCTTCACTTTCTCTTTCAACATCAACACCAACTATCCACACGAACCACCCAAGGTCAAGTGCATGCAAACGGTGTGTTCCCTTTACCTCGAAATCTAAGTTACTCACCCCTATATGATACAGATATACCATCCAAACGTCGACCTCGAGGGAAACGTGTGTTTGAACATTCTCCGAGAAGACTGGAAACCTGTCCTAAATCTGAACTCGGTCATGGTCGGCCTACAATACCTTTTCTTGGAGCCCAATGCAGATGATCCATTGAACAAGGGTTCGCTAGCTTTGCTTCCAGATGTATGAGCTTGTCTGACTACATTTCACAGAGGCAGCAGAAGAGCTACGAAGGAATCGCGAACAATTCCTGTACAATGTTAAGACATCCATGCGCGGTGGTAATATCAAGGGCGTGTCATATCACAAGGTCCTTTTATGATGTTTGTTAGATGCGAGATGCGTGTAGATGTTCTCCTCTGTTCATCGTTGTTTTCCACTGGCATTATTTGCATTTTGAAGGTCGTTGAGATATTTGGACATTGTGGGGATCATTATATAACAAGGTAACGATATGATACAATGTCTTTCTGGATCACGGATTTCCCCAATCGTTTCATTCCACATACACTCAACTTCCCCTGTAAGTGGTGAAGGAATACGGGCTAATCAGAAGTGGGATGTGGTAATGTTCTTCTGGGTTTTCGATCTCAAAAGTAATCTGCGCACATGAGTAAGATGACATGGTCCAAGTACTGCCTGGCTAGTGAACCAATCTTACCTCCACCCAGGGATAGAAACATTTTCTACCTGTCTTTTCAAAATACTCCTTCGGCTTGAAGACGACCTTGTAAGTCCCAGCACCCACTTGTTTATTCTGCGACGTAGCCTCATCGGATCCTCGTGGAGGCAGCATGTTCAAGCATCGCCCATCGGCATCTGTGACACTGCCAGAGCACAATGGTCAGCGGGTAAGTGGGTATTCAAGATAGTGGTCAACGTACCCATGTGCAAACGGACTGAAGATGTCGACATTTCTCTGTCCTTTGTGATAAGTCTGAATGTTAACCTCCACTCCCTCTGCTGGTTTTCCAAGAGAGACATCGAGGACTGTAGGGTGCCAATGAACACTGGCTGCATCTCCCTAGCACCAATGCTCACCATGACATGTGATGGGTCCCTTCGACATAATGACGTAGACTTGGGAGTCTCTTGTCTGCAAGGTCCTTTATATGTAGTCTTCAAGCTTTAAAAGCCAAGTGAAAGAGCTCCGAAACGCCAAGAATACTCCTGCCCGTCGCCGTCTTCGTTGAAAGTATGATTGATGATCACCTGCTCCCCCTGTCGGTACTACTAGTAGCATGACTAGCTAAGTACTCCTCTTTGGCGCGTGATCACGTGCTCAGTCAGGCAATCTTCGGACTGTCAAGATTTTGTGACATTGAATTCATGTCTGCTGCGTCCCCTCCTGCCGTCCCGCCTCTGGGCAAATACCTCGCCTCCTCAGGTGTGCTAAAGAGATATATATTCACTCTTCTTCGCTGACTTCATGCAGAAAAAAAAACACGGGACAAAGCCGTAAAAAACCTTGCTGTTTTCCTGTCCAGTGACTCCGAAAATGTATTGCCAGATCTTGAAATGGCTAAGCTATGGAAGGGCATCTTCTACTGTATGTCCCCACATTCGTCTTCAATCGTCTGCGTCATCTCAGATGTCATATACCAGGCTTCTGGATGTCAGACAAGCCACTCGTACAGCAGGCCCTAGCAGGGGAGCTAGCGGAGCTCATACTTACGATCACTGACGTACCTTCGTCACTCAATTTTCTGCGGGGTTTTTGGACGATGACGGTTAGAGAATGGAACGGAATTGACCGTCTTCGGTGCGTGCGGTGATTTTACACCGTATTTCAAACACTAATATTAGCTTTCAGGATGGACAAGTATTACATGCTCGTCAGGAAGTTCGTGAATGCGAGCTTCAGGTTCCTCGTGCGGACCAAATGGGACAGTGCCACTATCGAGAAGTACAACTCAATATTATCTGGCCCTAATGGACCGCTATGGTGAGAAGACTTTGTATAAATATTGGAAAGCAGACTATAACTATCTTTGCAGTCCCAACGATATACGCGTGCCAGCTAGTCTTGCATTCCACTTATCGGAGATATACCTCGAGGAGCTTGAAAAAGCGTTATCAAGCTCGGAGTCACCGCCTCCAGCACCACTGTCCACGCTGCTGTCACCTTTCATCGGTCTCGCCGCACGAACGTCCACAATCACGACTTACAAACATATTCAATCGTCGTTGTTTGAGCCTTTGCGCATTTCGCTGAAGTCGTCATCGGATCCTCCAAGCCGCAAGAAAGCACGCACGTCATCACCTGATTACTCAAAACTACTGGCCAACGCCTGCACCTCCAGCTCGGACAGCGATCGAGCGATGGATGCAGATGCTGTACGTAAGTCGATACTGCAAAAAATATTCGATGTAGCAAGCGAAACAGAAACTCGGGACGCAAATCGGCGGAGAATGTATGCGTTCTACAAAGATGCCGTCGACGACGACGACGATGATGAGGATAGTGCTGGGTAAATTCATACAGTATCTGTAATGCTTCTGTTGCGTTACGAATGCACTACACCTTTGATGAAGCTACAGAGCTAACAGTTCCCGCTGCTCAGACGTGTACATACACGTCCTTGCAAGTGGCTGCTGCTGGATCGATGTATAGAGAGAACTGAGTAACCTCGTCGGTTGGAAACAGTTCGCTGATCCTACATATTTGATGTCCGAGCCGTCTGCTCTGCACACCCTTGTGTTTAATGACTCGAACGCGATGTTCTCGAATGCACTACATCTTCGATCTACAAATCTGGCAGTTCTCGCTGTGTCAGACGTTTCCATGTAGACTCCCTCCACCAGTCCTCCATACTATCAATGCGCTCCCAAAGTGTCTCCTCGTCTACGCCATAGATGTCATATTTTGCACCGTCCAGTAAACGGCCCTCCCGTTTGGCTACATCTAGCGCGGCCTTATTTTCACCTCTGTAATGGCAAGGCTGACTTTGAGCAGTGTAACAACAGAATTAAGAAGTCGCTTACCGGAGGAGGTCCAGAAGCTCCTGTCGATCGGGGAAGAATAGCCGAGGTTCAAGGACTGCAAGAACAGCGAGAGCAGCACGAAAAAGAAAAGAGTCCCCTTCTAGTAGGAGAACGTCCCACAAGCGTGCGCATGCTTCGAAGGGCAAGTGGTCCAAGAATAGCGAGATAAGCCAGTCAGGGAGATAGGCACCAGGTGATATTTGGTGCTGCTTGAAATTGAAGTATACTAAAGAAAAATGAAATTAAGCCGAAGGGGTAAAAGATGACATTTGGATCCTTACTTTTTGGCATGCAGTCAGCTAAGAGAGTGTCGAATATCCTGATCACAGCAGCATAAACACAGGTGTCTTTACCTCATACGTCCTTCTGCTCACCGATAATAAGCTTCGACCTAAAACGCTGTGATTCAGTCAGACTCTGATCCGAACCAATCTGCAGCACTCACGTCATCCTTGGCAGCAACACTGCCATATAATGACCTCATGCAATGCCTTTCCAGGAGATTTCTCATCACTATGAAGCCTTGCTGCGGCTTCATGTTTAGTAATATCATCCCAGCGATTTTGGCAGTCCCGTGAACGTATCCCAGACCCTCATCTGCACGAGAGACGACCCATGCGCATAGCATATCCCTGAGGTCTTGGTACAGCGGCCCGGTTTCGGGGTGGAAGATGTGCAGGGAGGGAAGGGTGGACAAGACATCTTGCTCGATGGCTTGTAATGTTTCGGCAGGAAATGAGCCGGACGAAAGCGCACGGTTAGCTCGACTGAGACAGTTCCTGTAGTTATCTTGAAACACAATCAAGGCTGCCGTAAAATATACGGAAAAGATGTGCATATACGACGCCTACCTTTGCTCAGGGCGAGTGCGTTACCAACAGCCTGCTGCCAAAGCGAAGCGCGTAGTTTAGTAGGTATTCCGTTCCACCAAAGTCTGCGGAGATTGGGATTCTTATGAACGGCTCGCCAATCTGGGAGTATCTCCTTCTCCCATGTGTAAATAGACTGCTCGATCTTGAGCTCGCGAGCTAAGCGTCGTTCTTGTAGTGCTTTCCGCCGTTTCTCCTCTGATATCAATCAGCATATATCCACCATTAATGCAACTATAAAAATCACCTGCAACGCGACTTTGTTTCATCATGGCTTGCCAGTCCGCCATATGTTTCTGGTCTTCTTGACGGTTCTTCGGAGGTAGGAAATGAGGGCGCGTCTGGCTCATTACTTTCTGGAAGGCGCTTGGTCCCGCTGAGTACGTTTGTCTTCTATGATTTATGGTTGGGGTTGTTGGGCTTCTGGCCCTGGGTAACGGGGAAGATGGGGATGGAGGTAGTGGTGGAATATCATGACTAGGCGCAGGGAGGTGGGAAGAAACCGCATTCGAGACCGTATGGACCGCTTCGTCTTCCTGATGACTCTCGCCATTGCTTTCTTTGCCGGTACTCATGGTTGCACGACTTGGCGGTGATCTACTGACGTCGATGTGAATGGCGGGATATGAAGTATCCCCCGGAGGGGAGGCATCCTCTTCTTGGGTATCTGCGTCACTAGTGGAGTGTCCGTTTGTACTCAGTTCTTCTGAGAGTGTAATATCAGAGAAGTCCTGATGAACCTCCTGCTCGTCAGGCTGCTCTTCCGCAGTCAGCGGGGGTGATGACGGGGAAGAAGATCTAGACTCTAAATATGAGTTGGAGCTGCCATTGAGACAAATCGTTGATATCGACGTGTCATGGTCGCGCGCAGAGCTATACTCTGTCTCCCCATCATCCTCTCGGTCATCATTTCCGACCCAACTCGGATTCTCGGCCAGATGTTTCCTGATGGCTGCGGAGCTGAATTCGAGGTTATAATCATCATCATCACCGTCGGAGAACGCATCGTCGAGGTCGAAGTGAGCCTCAATTCCCTTGCCAACTTGACGCTCTACGACTTCGTGGTCGTCGTCCGCCATGGCGTAAACGTTTCAAGTTACAGATACCGGCCCGCCTAGTGATGATAATCACATGATCTAATATTAGCAACCAAAGTTCCAAGTTCTTCGCGAGATTTAAGCCAAGTTCGTTCAAGTGAGTTTTGCTTGCTTTATGTGCTCACCTCTCAGCCAAACTGACGTCTAGAACTATCTTGACATGATTGCAGAGGTCCTGCTAGTCCTCGCTGGCCACTCTTCGTCGCTGTTCCCAACAGATCACAATTTACATCCTGCATTCAGACCATTACTACATCCAGGCGAAGAACAATGTCTTGAAGCCCTTGGACAAATAGCTTTCAGATACCGCAATATAAAGAAGGCTTGTGCAACACTCTCCCGGTCCAAGTCGCGTTATGTCTGCGCGCTCTGCGCGACATTAAACCAGATTCTGAAGGACGAATACGAAAGACTTGTGGTAGATACAGAAGCCAAGGTCTTGAAACGCGATCCTGATCTTGTTGCCCACGGGTCTTTCGTACCGCTTTCCGCTGTACGCGCGACTTTTGCAGAATGGGACTCTCCGCTCACAGCGCTAGAGACCTTGATGAATCAGCTCCAAGCTCAGAAGCACTGGCAGCCCGGTCCCCTGATTGACATGCTGCTTGTCCGCTCAAAGACTGGCGTCCATCGGATTGCAGATATCATATCACGCCTTTCTGTCGCCGTCCAACGCGTGTGGCGGAGCCAATTGTCTGCGTTCCTGGTACACGGGTCCCTGGCTTCCTCTGATCCTTTAGCATCAGAAAATTTCACGCTTTTGGATGGCACTATGCCCTCTTGCGTCTCGCTCCAAACGAAAGAATCCATCGTTTATGTGGGTCGGGCCATTGCGACCATAAAAGTCAAACAATGGCAAAATCAACTGCCGCGCGAGCAGGCGCTTGAATATGCCAATCTGCTGGAGACCGTCTTGCCCGAAGATCAATACAAATTCGACCTTGTGATCTCGCAGATCCGGACAAATGTCAGCGAATGGCTATGGCTCAACGTTCTGACGCGGAAGGACGTCGAAGACGCCGTTATATCGCTGTACGTGATCCTTCCCAGCCAATCTTTTTGAATCTGGCGGACTGACGGTCTACCGATAGGGCCAGCTACTTCTTGCTGCGCAATGGCGAATTCAGCTTGGCGCTTATCCGTGAGATCGAGCGCTTGAAGATATCACGGCTCACGACACGATCAGGAGCGGCGTCAGTGATTCGAGAACAAGATCTAAATCTAGCGCTCCTCCGAGCGTCTCTCGGAACTACTGCCCAGCATGATCCGTCACTTTTGCACCTCCACTTCGAGCTCCCTTCCGGGCCCCTCAGGCCCCTCCTGCCCTCATTGGCAAATTCCAAAGCACTGTCTTCATCCGTTGCTAGTAATTCACCCGAAGTCACATCATTTGATGACCTCCTTTTAGGCACAAATCTCATACTGTCGTACAATGTCACCTGGCCTCTAGATCTGTTTTTGCACCCCTCGGATCTTCAGATATACGCAGCTCTTTTCAACTACCTTTCTTCTTTACGCAAAACCCACATCCTAATCCACACTTGCTGGACCTCACTCTCCAATGCACAACGTGCTCGACGGCGGTGGACAGGTCTTGGAGAAGGTGGTACTGCCGAAGACCTCGAAGTGCGTAGGGAACTGTTACGCTGTGGGTGGGGTGTTGTGAGGGATATGGGATGGTTCCTTGACACGCTCCTCGGTTACGTCATGGTCGATGTCATAGACGTCGAGTTCAGAAGACTGAAGGATCTCTTGGGAAACCCAAACCGCGGACGTGCAGAGAACGTGGGCAAGCACCCCAGTTCACAGAATATTGCCGCCCAAGCCAATGCAGACCCCTCAACCTATCTTGATTTCACCACACTGCGAAATATTCATACGACATATCTCGAGCGGCTGCTGACGGGGTGCTTGCTGTCTAATCCCGCTCTTACTGCGATCCTTCGGCCGATTTTCGAGGTGTGCGAACGATTTGTTGCACAGGTCGAGAGATGGGGCGGAGATGTCCTGCCTGCGTTATTGTTTGAGGGGAGTTTATCAACTAGTGGGTATGAAAAGGTGGGTACTATGGTACAGGAGCGGTTTCACGTGGTGTCAGAGATCAATGAAGTATTATTTTATGTTCTCAGCATTGGCTATTAATTTCTGATTGTCTTATAAACCAGAGCCTTCATACGCTGCTTAATTTGTTCTACGAGCAGCTTTCGCTCTCAACCTCTCAGCAGCCCTTCACGGCCACTGGGGATGTTTCGAAGTCCATCCTGATGAACGCTAGCGTGGCAAATGTAACAACATTACAGCGCACATCCATTCGAGGAAAGGTGGCCAAAGGATTTGAGGGAGAGGGAGAAGTTCGCCGGCATGTTGAGAGGTTGTTACTTCGGCTGGACTTCAATGGGGCATTTTCGAAGCCCAGAGCTGGTGCCAGCGAAGAGATTCGATGGGAAGGTGGTTAATATTTGTAATTCTCGAATAGATAAAATTATGCACGCCGTGAGCGCTTAGATCGTGATATCTAGTCTCCGATTTCATCCTCTCCCTTCTGCTGGCAGATTGGTGGCAGCCCTCGATAACTTTGTTGGTCCTGTCAGGTCGTCTCTATAAATTATCTTGCTGCGGGTCCAGGTAAAGCCTACTCCCACGCTCGAGGTGACATCTCAGGATTAATTTCATAATTAATAGCACAAGTGAACTTTTATAAAGCAGGTATAAGTTAAATTGACGGATATGACCGGAGGATCGATAGTAGTCCGTCGTCTCTCTCAACAAGTTAGACTATTATCTTCATCACGTCCATCAATGGTCGCTTCCCGTACGTTCTTCGTCGACCAAACCTGCAAATTGTGCTAACACCCTTATAGCATTTGCTACTCGCCTCATCGGCGCACCAAACACCCTTGGTGAGTGTGTTCACAACCCCAATCATCGTGCCAGCTGATCAGATCGCGCATCATCAGATCACCGAGTGTTCATCGAGCATAATGGCTCCGTCGTGTCCTCTTTTCACGACGTTCCTCTTTTTGCCGACCAGAGCAATGGCATCCTCAACATGATCGTTGAGGTTCCTCGTTGGACCAACGCGAAGATGGAGATCTCCAAAGAGGAGCCCTTCAACCCCATCAAACAGGACATTAAAAAGGGTCGCTTGCGTTTCGTCCGCAACTGCTTCCCCCACCATGGGTACATCTGGAACTACGGTGCTTTTCCTCAGGTGAACATTTTTTTTGTTTCTCGCTCTTGTTCGGTTGGCTGAGTACAATTGACTATTGTAAGACTTGGGAGGACCCGGCTGCTCTCCACCCCGAGACTAAAGCCAAGGGTGACAACGACCCATTGGATGTTTGTGAGATCGGTGAACAGGTCGGCTACGTCGGTCAGGTTAAGCAGGTCAAGGTTCTTGGTATCATGGCTCTGCTTGACGAGGGCGAGACTGACTGGAAAGTCATCGTCGTTGATGTACACGACCCCCTTGCATCGAAACTCAACGACATCGAGGATGTGGAGCGTCACCTTCCTGGTTTGATTAGGGCTACCAATGAGTGGTTCAGGTATGTCCTGCATCTTGTCAGTTAACAGAGAAGCTATAGCCTCTGTGCTAGGATCTACAAGATTCCCGATGGCAAGGGCGAGAACGCATTTGCTTTCTCTGGTGAGGCCAAGAACAAGAAGTACGCAACAGAGATCATCCACGAGTGTAACGAGGCATGGCGTCGTCTCATTACCGGCGAAAGCCCCGCCAAGACCCCTACCTACGATCTTTCTATGTCCGTCGACTCTTCCTTGTTTTGTCCTAGTTGCCAAAAACTAAAATTTCTACAGCCGCAACCTTTCGAACTCGAACTCGCCAGGGTTCGTTACCCGTAGCGACGCCTCGTACGTCAACATACCTGCCGACTCCAGGCAACCTCCTGCACCCATCGATCCTTCCAGTAAGTGCTTGTTCCCCCCCTTCGTCCTGCGTGGTTTAACTTCTCTGTCCTACAGTCTCAAAGTGGTTCTACATCTCATCCGTCCAGGTTTAGAGGAAGGACGGAAGTTTGTAT
This sequence comes from Suillus alpinus, assembly GCA_003316505.1. Classification (NCBI taxonomy): domain Eukaryota; kingdom Fungi; phylum Basidiomycota; class Agaricomycetes; order Boletales; family Suillaceae; genus Suillus; species Suillus alpinus. The sequence continues at coordinate 10,385 of QFEX01000475.1, forward strand.
GTAAAATCAGCCTTGTATTTAGACTTCCACATATCCTTGAAGCATCGCTTCTTTGACGAGTGGTGGGGAAAGATTTGTAAGGCAATCCAGCCCCCGCCCTCACCAATCTCCGTAGCTGGTGGCGAGACACGATTGAAATGTTTGATGCTATGTTATCAGTCTAATGCTACAAATGTCTGCTGGCATGAGATATACTAAAATCAGATAGCGCTCATATCTCAGAGTCTAGTGTCGTGTTTTTTCTACCACGCCATCTGGCTTTGTGGGGTATCGGCAGTAACGATCAGAGATGGATGTTACTGTCCACGTCCCTGCAACAACGCGCAAGTTAGTTGTGTATATGGTCATGTGAGCCAAGTAAAAACAGACCTTCAAGCGCGGAGAATATAGAGTATTCGTGCGTGGTGACACCCGACACGGTATGCGTCTCCAAAACTTTTCCTGACTTGCCTCCTTTCTTGGGAATTGGCTCGGCTCGTTGATAAGTGAACGTGAATGGTGGCTCTCCGATCAGTGTAAAGACGATCTCTGCTTGGTCACCTGCACGTATGTCAGCATGTCACAATCAACATGTATGGAAGCTGCAACCACCTTCATGAATATCCTGGAATATTCGTTTCCCATGACCGACCTGGGCAGCTGGGAGAGGATGGACGCTAAACTGCAGGTCAGTGACTGTAGCCTTGCATAACTTTTGCTGCTGCGACACGGATGTGACCGTGAATTCCCCCGCTTGCTGATGCATAAGGGAAAATGGGGACTTCTTTGCTTCTTGGGCGTAAGACTTGCCATTGATGCGGTATCTATAGCGCCATTCCCGTCAGCAAATCAAAATGTGACAAATCACCGAACGCACCCGATGGACCAAGGCGGCGTGCCTTCGAGCTGGAACTGAGCCACATCACCGACACAGAAATCTACTCTCTTGTCGACGGGAGTGATCGCAGCGGATTCTGCAACGTCAACCCATATAGAGCGACGTAAGGGATGGAGCTCTTTCTGTTCGCAGTGCGATGAGTCCTGGATGGACTCGATTGTGATTTGGTGCGGGCCAATGGACGTGAAGTGATAAGAGGGAAGATCAAGCATCCAGGTCTTGTCGTGCACCTCGATTATTTCCTTGTGCACCTGGCTCGCGGCAAGGTTCCTGATGGACAGCGCGAGCTGGAAAGGCGGTGTCCCTTCTAGCTGAATAACACCACCATCATTCGAGATAGCTTCGCGAGAGGTAAGTGCATCATTCAGGCAGAAAAGTATTCTGTTGTCATTCTTGAACTTTGCTGACGGCCTTGGCATTACCTCTTGCTCAAAAAGAAGACGGTCTGAACGAGGGATGACAGAGTTCTTGTGCTTCGCAAGAGGATATGCGCTGTCCCCGATTTGCTTGACTTCATAATACTTGCGCCCGATGATGGACGTGTGCAACTGGAAACGCGTGTGAGGCTGGATGCTGCTGAACGTTGGTTGGTCGAGAACTATTGTACCCCCTGCTTCGTCATTGCGCGCAATATTGTACATAATCTGGAAGGGAGGTCGACCTTGGAAACGTTAGCCAGTGCAACGAACTTCGTTTGAGAGGACATACCCGTGAGCTCGAGGTCGACGTGGGCATCCTGGCCTTTGCAAATCGGAGGAAGTATGTGTGACCTATTATATGGCTCAAAGGTGCAAGGAGTTGCAGGATCCAGTCGAGCAAATGGTCTCGGCACCCAGTCAACGGCGTAAGTGCTCTCACTTTCGATCACAGATCCAGGGCATTGAGAGTCCATAACCTAGAATAAACATGTTATGTGAACAAGATATCCCGTGGCCATGAGATGAACTGCTACCTCAAGAATTTCATAGACACCCTTTTGTGTAACATGGATATTTTCATTAGGTGACTTCAGCACAACAGTGTGCAGCCGATCTGGGTTGCCCATGTGACGGTACTTGACTCTCCATGGCTAAGGTAGGTGAACGTGAGATCTGCTCGGTAGAGTCCAGTAATCTGGCTTACCCCGTCACCTGTCAGACGAAGTGGCAGGTCAGCACCATCATCTTCTAGAATAGTGATCTCCCGTTGGCCATGTTTGCCGTAGAACTTGACGGTTGGCTGAACAAGCAGTCAAAAATTTACCCAATATCACGGTCATAATAACTTGCCTTCACTCTCCTGACATTCACAGAGACACCAGGAACTGATATCGATCGTCTGCATCCGTAGCTATCCACGACGCTCACTGAGTGAACGGATTAGCTTCGCGTCGTCGAACAACAACCTTCCCTACCTAATTCAACGTCGAATGTTCCGCCCTCCTTGTCAATAACACTGGGTATGGGTACTGTTATCCTCGTGGGTGACGTTTTGATGTCGGTAATTTCCAGTGCATCCGTACTACGTGGACCCACGACCTGCAACTCCAAGTTCCAGGGGGGCGTGCCCTATGGATACGCATCAGCATCAGCCTATCGAACCCAACGAGATTGCCCACCCTCAAATCGACCTCAATGTCCACAGTCACACCCTCACAACTGCTGACGACCCTCCTTCCGCGACCAGCTACAAAATCTGCCGCTGCTAGAGGATGCACGATTTGGTCAATGCTCGGGCCATCAAGCGCAACTTTTTTGTAGTAGGCGTCACTGAGTTGTATAAAGGTGTAATAGTAGTGACCGCTGTGCTCCGGCTGCAGAGTGAGCTCGCCACGGGACGACGTGAATGTCTTGAAAAGATCACGTGGGGACTCTGCATCACGCTGTGTGCTGTAGTAGACCTGGAATGGAGGTGTGCCGTGCATGACAAGAGATGCAGAAACCCCTGTGTCGCCAGAACTGAGTAGATTTTAGAAAGGAAGGCTTGCCAGAACGAGGGCACATACCATTCATGAATCCTCTTCCACTCGATTTCTGCGGTGGGCATCGCCTTCTCGACGACCCTGCAGGTTTCAGGAGCAAGCACATCGCCATCGCAATACTATTACATGTTAAGGATAATCATGAAAAGGAACTGTGCATGACCTACCTTGCCTTTGATGCCGGTGATGACATACTCTCCTGGGACGCCTGCCTTCAGCACGACGTCATTCTTGTCTTTCTGGGTCTGTAGTGTCTTGTCCCATGGCTTCATGCGCTTGCCATCCCCATTGGCGGGCTCGAACTTCACATCGATGTCCCATGGCCCATCCAGGGAGTCTGAGCTGGATACTGTAAGTGCTACTGGAGCCTCTGAGCCAATCAGGAGCAAGGTTGGATTTCCTGGACCACATGCTTTGAACGATACGCTCGGACGGCGCAGAACAGAAAGTGACCGTGTTATTTTCGTGTCATGATGCCCGTCGTTGAGTTGCACAACGTTTCCCATGCCATCAATAACACTCTCCAGGTTATACGTGTGCTTGCCGAGAGCATCCAAAGACAAAGACAATGGAACTTTGAGTTTCTGAGGTATACGAGCACGAGCGACCTCTTGTGCGGTATGCGAGTGGCCGCTGTCTTCGATGCCTTCAACAAGGAAATATTCTTTCCTCCCGTTAACATCCTTTGACCACTGTAGGCTCAGCGGAGGGACGCCTCGTAAATCGATGGTAAGGTCCACATCAGATGTGTCACCCGCACAGCGAACATTTTGCACAGCATCATCAGTGTACTGCGCGGTCGGACAGGGTACAACGGTCACTTCGACCGGATGAACAAGACGTGCCGCAACATTTGAACTGTCAAGCACCCGGTCCAGCTTTATAGTCCCTGGCTTGAAGAAGCGAAGGTGCACTAAGCTTTGTGTATTTTGCAGGCGGGCAGCGGCATCGGTTTCTTCATCATCCTCGTCATCGTACTCATCATACCCACCCGCATCCTTGCTTCGCACAACCTGCAGTCCCTCTACCCTGGCTTGCTCGATTGCTTTCAACTCCTTCGTGCCCAATTCCAGGTACTCCACGCGCCCCGAGCCAAGTGGAGTAAAAGAATAGCGCACATTGATCGGTGTTGTATTGTTCACAAGGATTGGAACGAGCACGTGCGCAGGCGAGACAGGTGGGAGGCAGAACGTATGGGAGTGTGGATTGAAATGAGCGGTGCTAATGGGAGACATGCGGACCGTATGTTGGCCAAGCAAATGGGCATCCTTTGAATTTGTGTCGAACGAAAGGAGACCGAATGTTAGTGGAGCAAACAAATTAGAGAGACGGAACGGTTCTGGAGTAGATGGAAGGTCTGGTCGATCTTGTATAAAATCATGAGCTCGGTCATAGACATGAATTTGTAGCAAACTTACTTGGAATTCCCGAGGGTGCGCTACTTATTTCGGAGGATCCTCTTAACCCAAGGTTTGAGCTAACCCCTCCGAACAACATGCCATCGAGG
>QFEX01000475.1:18230-28262 GCA_003316505.1 Suillus alpinus
CAACCGATCCCAAAAACCTTTGCCACTGGGTCTCACGCAGTCGGACCTTATCTCGAAGGATGTAAATTTTCCCACGCCCCGCACTTGTGACTCGTGACTTTGTCGTGACTGTGTAGCTGATCACAGTGAGATTAAGTTATATGGTCATACGCTGCTCCAGCATGGAGGCTCAATCTTCTGTAGAAATTGTCGGGGATCAACGCGACACCTACTCACGTCAAGAGGCCCACAACGGACAAAGGGACAGTGATGTCTCTACTACTTCGTTGTCTGCGTCTAATTGCTGTATGATCATACCTGACCTTCAGTGGAAAATCTTCCAGCTGGTCCATCATGATGACACCTTTATGGGGCACTCGAGAAATAAGACACTCCTGGCGCTTGCTTTGACGTGCAAGTCATTCACTGGACTTGCACTGGACCTTTTATGGCAAGACCTAAGTGGGCTTTCACCACTCATCAGATGTCTCCCTCCGAGCCTATGGAAACATGTCAAAAAAAAACTGGTAAGTCACACTCTGACTCATTTCCGAGAGTTCATCAGTTCATTACATTTGCCAGGAATTCCAAAGGATCATGACCATCGATGACTGGTCTATTTTTTGCAAATACAACCACCGTGTCCGTTCACTCCAAACAGCAGCCAATACGTTCGGTACCGATATTTGGCGTACCCTCAGCTGTCCTCCCTTCTCTCTCCCCTTGTTCCCCAACTTGATGTCTCTAGTTTGGAGTGAGACTACCAGAGAGACATTCCTTTACATGCGGTTGTTTATGACCCCAAAATTGACGACGCTCAATATCTCCCATCAGTTCACCTTTGGCCTATCCGAACAGTCCATTTTATCATCTATCCCGATGCTGTGCCCTTCTGTCTCGAATTTCAGTATTCATGGGAACATAGAAGCAGGGGACATATCGACTGCGTTGCAATACTGGTCTCATCTATCCTCAGTGAGCACTGGAGAAGTTTCCGAAGCGGCCATACTATACCTATCCAGTTTGCACTCACTCCGATTTCTCAAATTTATGTTACCTTCAACACCCATATCCGTGGATACACAAATGCTCCTGCGACAATCTGCGTTCTGCGCGTTGCAAGAACTGACAATAGAGTCCGAAACACTGGAGCTCTTAAATGTTTTCCTCGAGACGCTCTCCATTACTCCAGAAGTGCTATCCTTAGACATCACCGACCAAACGTATACCACACTGACCCTGCCGGCTTTGATTTCCCATCTACCCAATGTATGCGCGCACAGCTCACTGCAACATGTGCAACTCAGCATTGCTGATTGGTCTCTTGATCACACCAATACAATCGGAGTTGCAGTCTTTCAACCACTTTCCGCTTTCCGCAATCTTCGCAAGCTCGGCTTCGAAATGGACCCCAGCTTGCAATTGGATGATGCTGTCCTTTTGCAGCTGGCTAAGGCCTGGCCGCTTCTGGAAGAGTTACACTTCAATAAATCTCGCATGACTCATCATGTCTCCACAAATACCTTCGTCTCGCTGTTGCAACATTGGCCATGTTTAGTCTCGGTTGGCATTGCCGTAAACTGGTCTGCTATAGACAAACATGGCATATCCCCCGATGTCCCTTACCAAGGATTTACACACAAGGCACTATCTCATGCATTCTTTAGTAATTCAAAAATTCGCCATCCAACGAGGATTGCTGCTTTCATCTCAGCCATCGCACCCAACATGGAATCAATTGAGGCATGGGACATTGACATCTACGAGGAGCATAGTGACTTCGACAAATACTCTTCAAGGTGGTATCTCGTCCAGCGTTTGATCAAGTCCTTCTCCATGGTTCGCGAGCAGGGGAGGAGAATGATGCTGAATGCAGGCGAAGCGGCTGATGAAGACCATCGCAGGGTTGCGCAGCCAGCACAGGAAACTGAAAACGGGGGAGCGGCTGTTGGTGACGTTGGTGGGTGTGCAGAGGGTTCCGAAGAAGATGGCGGAAGCGAGGGTGATTATTTGCCTCATTCTGACCAAGCCTCGTCAGACTTGGAGGAGGAGTGATTTAAAACGCGAACAATCACGCACTGAATACGATGACATGATTCGAGTGCTCATGGTACTGCTTCCACCTTTTTTTTGCTGCTTTCTGTCAAACATATTCGGATCAGATGATACGAGTGCTCATAGTTGTAGGTGAGGTGAATAGCGGACAGAACACTGGACGGATGAGAGGTAGTCTCGAGCTGATACCTTGTCCTTAGAGGATAAATATGACATGGCACTAGCTTGGAAAGCCGAGAAGTGGCTGGTACGCACCCGAGCTCGTGCCACTCGTTGATCATTGATCCCAATCTGAAACAAGAGCGATGACTGATAGTTTCAATCGAAAGCGAGCTGGTGCGGTGAATGGCCTGACTTATGGTAGACGTTAAATGAGAACAGACGACCATCACCCGTGTATGTCGTTGAGCTGAACATACATACGCAGCACCTTGGCGGCCTTGCATCCTGGCGACCTTTTGCTTCCACTAGAAAATAGATTGTCGTCAGCGATCGCGCATGTGGAGCCTCGAAGATGGGTATAATAATATTCACTGAGTCCAGAATGATTTTTAACAGTATCGTTGGACTTGCAACTATTATACCGTTTTTACTCCCACTGCGCGCTATTAGAATCGAACAGTCATCCTTAACCTTCTATTTTGTCTGCCTAAGGTTAGAGCATTCACAAGACGGGACGTAGATCCTATCAAAATATTCAGCGGAGGTTCCTTCATTGCACCACTTGTCAATATGGGCATCCGAATCGGACGGGCCATATCTGCTCATGTGTCTATCGTATGGAAGATTTGCCATTCGGTTCGGCTGCTCAAACGTGCTTAGGACGCACAGGTGGCTCCAGCTTTTCCGCAGAGGCCTTTGCTACGACGTTCTTCTTCACGAAATGCAAGAATGCTCCCCTCTTGCTTTGCATTGGGTGCAGCAGGAATGGAGAACACGAAAAAAATCAGTGGCGTGATGATTTTTTCGACGAGGACCTGCCCCGAACCGCATGAATACGAGGTCTCAGGTGGCGTTTTCATGTGCTCCTGCGAGCTTCCCATCGCCATGCTCTCAATCCCAAGAACAATATAAGTATACCCCATTCGTCTTGATGTTCAGCACCGCGTGCTGGGAGAGATAGTAAGTCCCCGCCCACATTGATGGGCTGCAGCATCGGTGGGCTATCGAGGGTCGTGACGGTAGTGGAATGTGGCTATAACCGCTGGAGGTAATTGATCATTAGCTACTCCGTGTCATTGCAGGTGGCGGTCCTGTTGACGGTTTCGGGGGTGCACGAGTCAACAACAAAGTCTTTGGTCCATTTTGGACTATGGGTGCGAGCTGCTCTGGGCTCAAATTGTTCAATTGTCTGAAGTAGTTCGAACAGCCAACACGCGCTAGTCACGTGATGGGTCACAAATACGACCACACGCGTATAATTGACGGACCGATGAACGTTGACTGAACTTTCGCCTTCCTTCTTTCACCACCATCGTCGTCGACACCACAAGTGTCACACGCCTTCTCTATAATTCATCGAAACACATAATTGAGTGCATACAACATGTCCGGACGTGGAAAGGGTGGCAAGGTGTGCATTATTGATTTGCATCACCTCATCGTTCCTCCGACTCACAGTACAATAGGGTCTCGGGAAGGGCGGTGCCAAACGTCATCGGAAGATTCTTCGCGACAACATTCAGGGTATTACCAAGCCAGTGAGTCTATAGAGCTCTGCAATCAATCGCCCGCTCACATATATCTAGGCTATTCGCCGTCTTGCCCGTCGTGGTGGTGTGAAGCGTATTTCAGGTCTCATCTACGAGGAGACCCGTGGTGTCCTCAAAATTTTCTTGGAAAATGTTATCCGCGACTCCGTCACTTACACCGAACACGCTAAGCGGTAAGCCTCACAACTTACTTCAGTACTGACTCATTCATCCGGACTATAGGAAAACGGTTACTGCTCTTGACGTCGTTTATGCCCTGAAGCGGTCGGGGCGCACTCTATACGGTTTTGGTGCATGATTTATTCACTTGTATATGTAGTATTACCAGTAGTGTATACAATCTCTCTCTCACGCTCATCGGACCGGCCGTTTGTCATTCGGGCATCCTTTCAAATATCCATGATTGTGTGTAGACCCCAGTATTGTGCCCAGGCGAGCTCGGGGTGGGTCTTGGTTTCTGGGTGTGGCCATCTTCGAAAACTCGGCCGTTGCATCTTCAGCGATAGGGACTGGTGGGGCAGACATAAGTTCATGCAAACTTGATATGACGCAACCGTGTTCTCCAGCTGATGAGGCCCTCCGTCTCCGAGTGTATTGCATTTGTCTGGTGCCTTCAAGTATTCTGCCGCCCTTCGATGGTCCCAAAGGAGAGCTGCCAACCAGTGCCCCGCTTGACAACCTAAGAACGCCTCCCGGGTTCGCATGGGCATCCGACCTGGATGGCCCATGCCTGCGCATACGCCTAAGACTCGCCATCCGTTGTACCTGGTTCAGTGTCCCAACGTTCTTGGGACGCTCGGGTGGCTCCAGCTTCTCCGCGGAGAGCTTCGGTACGACGCTCTTCTTCACGAGGTGCACGAACCCGACCTTCTTACCCTGCATTGGGTGCAGCAGGAATGGAGAGCAAGAAAACGTCAGTGGCGTGATGATTTTCTCGCCGGGAAGGACCCGCCCCGATCCGTCCGTGTAACGGTCGTCCACGAGGTAATCAAACTTCCATTGCATCTTCACGTGCTCCTGCGAGCTTCCCAACACCATGCTCTCGCTTCCGAGAACGGTATATACACCGTTCGTCTTGATATTCAACGCCGCGTGCCGGGAGAGGTAGTCACGCGACTCATCCCCGCCCACAGTGACACGCCGCAGCATCGGCGGACCATCGAGGGTCGCATAGTGGAATGCGAAGCTCTCGCGCTTGACTGGCATGAACTCCGCCACGCCTCCGCTCACGTCGGAGGAGACGCCACGCTCGTCATATGGTAGCAGTGAACGGGAGCGTGGGGAGTACCCCATCAGTCGCATCATGGGCCGAATCGCGCGGAAGCCTTCCTGGTCAATCCAGAGTTCAACGTCAGTCCCTCCGAGCCAAGCGAGATCACGTGGAAGATAGGGATACTTAGATGAGACGCCTGAGTCGCTCAAGGTGGTACATGCAAAAGGACACGAATGTATGGAGCTTGCAGAAGGGGAGTCAGTGAGCTGCCAGCGGGTTGTGCGTACAGGTGCGATGACGGGGGACTGGGGCTCATGGGTACGTAAATGGAGCCGAGAGGTCCTTGGGATTGAGCGGGGTGTCTTCAAAAGATGGATGGCTCCTGAACGTTCCAGTGGTCTGCGATGTCTCCTGGAGTATGTCAGAGATATGGGAGAAATCACGTCTACACTGGGCGATGGCGATGGAGGAGCAAAGGAAGGTGTCGGCAGCGTCGAGAACGTCGCTGACGTGCCAAGGTATATAGTTTGTTCATTCTCTTTGTCCTCTACAGGAACAGTCGTTGCTGAATTGGAAGTCATCCCCGAGTTGAAAACCCAGGCTTGTCGGTTTGCGCCTCCGAGAATAGTCCTAGCGCTGGGGCTTTCTGATAGCGACGAGCCGACCGAGTCCGATATAGCTAAGCTACGGATATGTGTCAGCTGGAACAGAGATTTTGAGAGGGGACTTGGGGAAGGAGACGGTGTAGAAACGAGCGACTGGGACGACTGGAATGACTTCGGAGTGAAAAAGACTTCGTCAAGCAGTGATTCGCTGACACTGTAGGAGCTTGCAAGGTTAGAGGACAGTGCCGCTGGGGAGCCTATCATCGGGAGCCTAGGCAACTTTGCGACTCTTCCCTGTGCAGCTGCTACGTCGATTTCAAGTCTACTCGCTTTCGGCGGGGTGCATACGTCGGCGTCATATTCAAACCCGAGAGGCGAGTTCAAGGGTGTAGAAAATTTGTCAATCACGAAGTCGATAATGAGCGGTATTTCACCAAACGTGCTTGGTGGCAGTAGGTCATTAGGTGTGAGAATAGGTGACGGAGGGCAAAGCGTAGTAGCGAGCAAGCGCAAGTCAGAAGACGTCCGGGTCAGACGGACATGCGTTGAGGACAGCATGTTCGACCCCAGAGATGGATTATACTTTCTGTGAATGAGTTGGCCAGCAAAGAGGAAGACAAAATGACTGTAGCAGCATCATTTTTGTTCTCTAGATTGTCAGCCGCATACTCAGATTCGATGTTCACGGTGGCTGACGGTATTCATTATTACAAACATATCCGCACGGCGTTGCCACGCACAACATTTACAGCTTTTCCTCCTGCACAAGCGCCGCAACCTCGACTTCTTTCTTGTGCACCTTCTCCCTATTTTTCAGCAGGCAGTAATCTCCAAACTCGTTCTTGCTTTGCCACCACGAACCAGGGAGCCAGAGTGTGCGTGTCAAAAGCGACGAATGCGATGCGTCGAGGAATGGGAGGCATGACACTCGTTCCCAAGTCTCGTTGTCGATCGCGTATCGCGGTTCCAAAGGTGATGACACCGGGTGCTCGGGGAAGTCTAAGTCTACAAGGTAGTCGCAGGACTCGACTGGCACCTGTAAGAGTGTCAACGATTTGCCTCAGGTGAAACCGTTCATCTACTGACATAAAATTCTAGTGCCTCCTTATTAAGGTCGTTCAAGCTCGCTGGGGTGATCCTCGAACCCGGCCTGTCCCACCATCCATTGAAGCTCGGTTTTGCGCGACTCTCTTTAAAATGCGCGGGAAGCAGTCCGTCGAACTCGCTCTTCACGAAATCGATTTTCACGCCGTTGGGAACAAGGTAGTGTCCCGGAAAGCGATGCCACTCTTTCCCGAGACAAATCCTCAGATCAAACGCCCTTATTGGTGTCAAGTCAATGGAGGGCCTATCAATCTCGTCCGTCCCGGGTAGAAGAGGCGGGAGAAGCCCAGTGATATTCAGCAGCCGTGGAAGCTCAGTGGCCTCGAGGTCGTTGAATGTGGAAAGCGGCGCGTGGTAGTAATGCCACAAGGCAAGGACGCGAGACAGAGAAATAAGCCCCGCCACGACGATCACGGTGCATGTTATTGCAGCAAATATGATGGATCTTGAAGCCTATCGTGACAGTAAGGCAAAGCAAACGTAAGCAAATGCATGTGTGGACAATAAGGGTAAATATACCCTATACGAGGACTTGGTGGCGGAGATGTATGTGACTTCCATCCATCCGCGGATGAGGTATAGGGCCACGGCCGCATTAAAACAAATGAGGGGATATGCAGGGAACATAAAACGTTCCTCCTTGTGCGCTTGCGCTGTTAAGATAGCCGTCCAGACATATAGTGGTGCTAGGCGAAGGGCGAGTAGCGTGAACGGCGAACTCTGGTCTGGACTAGGTTTTGACATCCCGAGCCGCTTGCGATCGATCCTATACGTAACTGCGAGACTAGGCAGGGAGATAAAAGCGAGAGGCACGAGGACATTAAAGTTCAGGAGGAGGTTGAGGATGTAGAAGTACCAGGGGGCTGTGCCGTATAGATCAGGACCACGGTCGAATCCACCAAAGACATTATAGCGGACAATGTTCCAAGGTACGAGATTCCACCTCCCATACGCAGCACTATCAATTGCTATGACGGGGACCTGCGACAAAAGCAATTAGGTATGAGCGAATGATACACATCGACTGCCTACAAATATCAGAGCGGATACAAGACCGGCGATAAAGAGGCGTTTCCAGCGAGAAATCATCCATGATCTGCGTGCGCCCGGTTCAACTCGATCTCCGCCAAAAACGAATAATTCTTCAGACACAAAAGGCAGCGACAGAGCAAGTGCAAAAGGCCATCCAACAATAGCTCCTGTGGCGAAGAGCATTGTTGCAAATAAGGTTCTCCGCTTGTTCTTGAGGCTCGATGGCTCGAGTGAACACGTAAATGCGATCGTGGTTGCGTACATTGCGAAAGAAGAAGGCAGGAATGCTGTATGGGTAATCAGCCAAAAGGAAGATCATGAAGAAAACCTGGAGAAAGAATCTTACCTGGAGCGGCGTTCCACATGCCTGCGCTAAACAGCAACATAAAAAACAAGTAACGACCAACCCGTTCGTTGACTTTTTCGACTACAGTGCGGCAAAATTTGGCTTCGCACAGCGTTGATACAACAGCTAAAGCTATGCGGACTGCGAAGAATGAAGGTCGCTACATCGGTAAGTACAACGCGATAGCAAATGCGATCATATTACAATGACTCACCTTTCCAAAGCTAAGGGCTAGGGGAAGGCGTGCAGGTATGAGGTGCAACAAGACATATGGCCAACTTCGAATGGCATACATCGGAGTGACTTCCCAGGTCTGGAAGCCATGACCATGATCGATGTAGTGTAGTGGCTCCCAAAAATTGAACACTGACGTGACATGTAACTTAAGGAAGTGATAAACACAAGTTTCTGTGTTACTTACCCTCATCACAATCTTGTATATTCGTGTACATGGCCGCTGCCACTCGGATGAGCAACAGAATGCGCACTGCTGTTGAGAAGCTTGGATTCCATGGCCTACGAGCGGACCTGAGGAAATCATTGATGCAAAGTCATAAATGGGTAAGACGAAGCAAATTACCTGCGAAGCTGATCTTGGAGAATGCCCGTATGCCGTGCAATGGATGGAACAGATGGTTTTGGGTCCTCTTTGCGTCTTAAACGCAATGTTTGAATGTTTGAGGCCATGAAGACCTTGCTTTCCTCTCAGCTCACGATTTTTTGCTGCAAGGCAGCTCTCGGAATTGCAGAGCGGTGAGGTTCAGAGGCGAGTTGACGTAAATCCGCGCGTGTGATCGATGTGTCATGATGATTGCGTAAGGAGTCACAATAACTCCGCGGCGTCTGCTTCCGTTGTGCTGATCATGTGACTCTCGACGTACCTTGGGACCCAACATGTGTCGATTCGCGTATTCGAACCCCTGGCATCGTTCGCGCGTCGTCTAGCTGACCTGCGACGATTCTCTTGTCTTGTTCTCTGAAATTAGGAATCGCATAGTTCGGCAAAGTTGCTCCATTAAGCGGTAGTCGCTGGATGCAGCCCGGTTGCCGTACTGAAGATGACTGCCAGATCTGCGATATACATCTGGTAGCGGATAGGTGAAAGCCCGATAGAGTCAAAGGAAGCGTGGAAGGGTGACCAATGACTTAGTAAATGTTGATTCGCAGCCCTTGTCGGTTCCAGCGCGCATGCTTCTGTGACGCTTCGCGAAGCGGAAGACCAGATTCGGGACGCTCTTTGGCATGGATGGTCGGTGACTGCTGTATTCACCAACTGAATATGCTGAACATGGAAAATGCCGGCCTAGTTTGGGTATCTTGATATAGGCTTCCTTCTACCTTGTCGTGGCGTCGCAATTGTCGCCCCCGTACTCTTACTCGCCATTCCTGTTGTCATTGTTCTCATCCGTGTTTTCCTCAAATCTTTCCTTCATTCTTTACTATCCTCTAGCATCCTCACTTTTCATCTTTTGACCTCCTTCAACGCACGATGGGGGAACTGGAAACAGCTCAACATTTTATTTACATGTATGCAGCTTCTCTAACGTCGTCAAGAAAGCTACTTCTAACGCGTTTTGTGCAGCACACAGGTCTACTTTTGCTGTAAGGACTCTGAACATTGTAGAAAACGCAGTTTTTGCTGACCTCGCTCCCCCCTGTCCACCAGGCATGTGTACGTACTGAAATTGATAGACGCTCTTCGTCGACAATTCCTCATCTGTAATTGGCAGATGCTGTTGTTATCTGGGACTGGGCCATCAGCTTGCCTAGAGAATGGCGTTTTGTAAAAATTTATAATTGCTCACCTTATTCCTACTGACGAGCTCATCAAAGATCTGGAAGACTCATTGGACGCCCGTTAAGACTGCATATCTCTTCTGTCGGTAAGTTTCATTTTCTAGGCAATTTTGAATACGAATCACCGCTGCGTTTCTTAGCTACTGGGTTATCGCCGTCGTTCCGTATCTTTTATATGCTTTTGTCACC
>QFEX01000479.1:0-16379 GCA_003316505.1 Suillus alpinus
GTCAGCTGCCCGTGTGCAGTGTTATTCTTCCATCGTTCTCAAACCTGCTAGGTCTCTCGAGACATAGTAGCACTCATCACTCCCAACTCCCACACCCCTAAACCCTCAACACCCGAAGTGTTGAGAGCACTACCAGGATCAGTCCACCCCTTTTTAAAAACTACTTTACCCAGCGCTTCTAAGCACAGGGACCGCTGACGAGTAGCGTTGTTTTGTGTTTGTTGTTTTGTTGAGGTTTTCAGCAGGCCAGCAACGAAGATCGACACCGGTAAACCCTAGAACCTGAAACACCTCATGCATGATCTCCTTGATCCCTACCGCTAGCCCGTCCTTCCCCTTGACCCTTACCATTTATTCGGTAGACTTGCCCTGAAGTTCCTATACTCTATAAGTAGTCGATCCATTTGTACAATATTCCTTAACTTGATTCTACTGGGTTTTCGACCTTGATCCTTGATTGATTTCTCTTGAGTCCTACTCTTGAGATCAACTATGATTCCCTCTCTTGGATCACTATCCTCGAGCCGATACTTCTTATTCTCTTCGACTACAGTCTTAGAGTCTCATCGCTTGATATCACCTAGATGTCACCGTCGACAGTGAAACCCTTCTTTGACTTACGTCATCAAAGCTCACCTCTACATTGAACGTCTGATAGCTCACGCTGTCAAGCTTAGACATCAGATCTTAGATAAGTACTAGGACAGCGTCCTTTTACTAAACCCCTATCCCAGTCAGGTGTTTGCATAATATTTACAGGTTGCCACCTCACTAATGTCACTGTCTAGATAGCCATTGTCATGTCACTTGCTGTGTTTGATATATCCAAAGTTGTTGAGAACAGTATTGAGATCACCCCTGAGCTTGACCCTTCATCAGGTACAATCAGGTAAGTTGTGCTTCTTATCTGCGTTCATGGTCTAGTTTGGATACACAATTGCAGCCACCTTAAATCCTTCAAGTGCTCTATTAAGCATTGCTCTGAGCTCATTCAGCAAGATGTTAACTACTAACACGAACATCCAATTTTGCTTTTGAGTTATACCATTGCTGTGCTTGTCTTTGATATCATAACCTACGGTTCATTTTGAACACACAGAATTCACTGGTTTTCAATCAACATACAAGTAAATGTGCAGAGTCCCTCAGTACTTACCGGCCAGTGAGCTCCTCGTGAGAATAAGTGCAACTTCCTGACTTCTTCTCACCATCAACCACTCCATTCTTGAAACCAGACATTTTAGGAAGTGGAAAAAACTCTGCAAATGCTTTCTAGAATGAAACTGTGCTAGTCCTGATGTTTCTGGTGTTCCTAGAACATTTGGTGTCAAGACTAGGGAGCCAAGTACTCTGATATAGTCATCCCAGGTGCAAATTGGGAATTTTTCAGAGAATTCAAAAGGTGGGGCCCACTACTACAAATCTGCACAAACTGGTTTTTATGTTGATGCTTGAATTTTTTTTCCTGACCACTGGAATGGAGAGCCCCCCCATCATGTTGGATGTGTCATAACTCTCCCTGAAGTGGTGAAAGGCACCTTGAGTTGAGTACATCAGTCAAGACACGAGCTCATATTCCTTAGTCCAAAGCTGTTAAGACATACCAATTGCACACCAGCTGACAAACAGCTAAAGACCTATCTCATGAAGGAAAAGTATCACCTAAGTGTACCAGGTGATATCCGCCTGGCTTGTAACCATCTATATGTTCCATATCATCCTGGAAACCGAGGAAGTAGAATGGAGGAATTTGTATTTGTATGCCATGGATCTGCATGGGGTCGTCCATGGTGAAAAAGTAAGTTCTGAATATGCACAGATTTGTGGATTTGCATTTTGTGTAATACACATGATGACACAATTGAACTCCCAGATCAGTGGGCAGTTCTTACTCAGATATAAAAGAGCAGCAGGGGGTGCCATATCAGCACTGTCAGGCTGTGAAGAGGACAAACCAGAAGCCATGAGAATGATCAATGAGTGATGATGGCAACAGATGATACATCATACAGAAAACAGAAAACAAAGGAGTAGAAAGAAAAGGAACAACACTTACAAAGTGAATGCAAAATAGTGAGAACCACAGCTGATATAATTAAACTCCGACCGAATTGAGCCGAGCGGCTGACACGCCCCCAGAGTGGACCCATACAAAAACCCCGGAGTCCGTGACAGGGGTACCCCAGAGTGTCCATTTCCTGGACGTTCTCAAATGATGGCAGCCAAGCCTACTCACATTCGGACCTACTTTAGGTGTATTGGCGCTCACCAGCATCCAAAATTGATCCAGATGTGACGTTCTTGGTACATGTATTCTCAATGTCACCTATCCGCTAGTCTCCCCTAGCATCATGCAAACAAGGCTTGTCGGTGCTTCCCAAGTTGCAGGGGTGTTTTTTTACGAGATTGGTGACTTCCGGTCGTAGTATCAATCCGAACGATACATGTTTGTCGCGTTGAAATGAATGATCCATCATGTCAATGCAAGACGTTTCACAGCCCATGCTACAGCGTCAGACAGCGATGATAGTAATCAAAAATACAGTCAGTTGGCTAAACATATCATAAGCTGTCCATGGCCAGACGAGCACGAGAGACAGTAAAGCCTGCATTACACAAAGGAAGATTGATATACCGTTAACTCTCGCTGATTTGAAAGAAAAGGTGCGACAAATTTAGCAGACCAAACGAAGGCGAAAACGACGAATGCATGCGAATGTATAAATACACGACGAAAAAAAATCCGAAAATCTTTCAAAAGTACGCCAGCGTACGGCGAATAATAAATGATCAGTGCGGACGCTTAACCCATTGCGTGTCCGTAGTTGACGCTCTCGCTGAGGTGCTCATTGGCGGGATTGTACGTGAATCCCTTGAACTGCTCTTGCACGGTAGACGAAAGAGCGGAGTCCTCAACAACGGAGTCTTGAGGATCCTCATTCGTGAAGTCGGGGTCGAAATTAGCCACGTCGAGTACGGATTCCTGAAAGAATATTTTGCATTGGTATAAAAAAGAGAAAACGACCGTGGTTACTCACAACGCTTGGCTTGAATGGTGGTTGAATCTTTTTGTGGAGGAGCCTAGCGCGATTCATGAGTGACGCACAGATAGTCGAAGAGTATGATACGTGCCTGTTCCAATCCACATATTTGGCGAAGAAAGGGTGACGTTTGATCTCCTCACCACCATTTGCTCCCAGACGTCGGGCAGGATCACGCTGAAGAAGCCCGATCATGACGCTCCTGGCCTCTGATGGCATATCCGAAGGGAATTGAAGTGGGTCACTGAGGATGCGTTGGTACATCATGTTAACATTCTCGTCATAAAAAGGGGGTAGTCCCGTCTGTGAGTTTGACTAAGTTATGGACAGAAGCAATTATTTCGAAGGACACACCATCATTTCGTAGAGCAGGACACCGAGCGTCCACCAGTCAACCGTCTTCGTGTACCCTTGGCTCTCGAGTAGCTCTGGAGCAATGTACTCCGGTGTACCACAGAATGCTATAGCGACCGGTTATATCTTTTCATTAAAATCAAAGTCATTCTCACTGTTTGTTTTCTCTGTCTCTGACATGTTGAGCTTACAAAGACCTGACCGGATGTGAATCAACGCATCAGCCACCGGATTGTAATGCACTAACCAAAATCACAAAGAGCGATATGACCCGTGTAATCGAGCAGTATATTTTCAGGCTTCAGGTCGCTATGGGACCGTTAGCAAAAGGCCACAGCTATCCGCATTAAGAACGCACCGGTAAACTACATTAAATCCGTGCAAATGCTCGAGCGCACATAAAAGTTCTGCGGCGTAAAATCGGCTGCGATCCTGATCAAATTTGCCTTCCCTCTGCAGATGATAAAAGAGTTCGCCGCCATTTACTGCGCAGACATGAGCTGTTACCAACCTAGTAAAGGTAAAATACTCACCGAATGACATTACGAGGTATAACTTGTCAGGATTTTGGAAAGAAAATTTGAGCGGAACGATAAATGGATTGTTGACCAGTGCCAGGACCGTCCGCTCAGCCAATATGTGTGTGATTTCGCCGGGGCGTGATGCAATATGGGCTTTTCGAATAGTCTTGAGAGCATATATCCGCTGCGTATCCTTTTTGCGCACTTGCATCACTTTACCAAAGCTCCCTTTACCAATAACTTTCAACAAATCGAATGCATCGATCGTCAAAATCTCGTTCCTTATTGGCTTGTAGTCGATTTTGAGGTGAAACGAGCCAGTGCCAGCGGTGGCAATGTACCATTGATCTGAAGCATGCTGAATGCAAAGTGTGGCAATCAGGGAGAGTACGGGCTCAAACAAGTGAACTTACATGACCATCAAGTACAGGAGTAAGATCTACACGGGCCATGAGCAGGTCGTTACCCATATCTTCTTGGCTGTGCACCGCAGCGGCTGTCCGAAGATATGCTGAGACTGATATTGTCGATGTGCGGGACACGTCGCTACAGAGACCATCAGAGATGCCTAAGTCATCGCGCATAAACCACGCACAAGTCTGCCCGATACGACCACACAGGGTTGGCCAGATCTCCGCCCATGGCGTCTACCAGAACTTGATTGTTGTCGAACTCGAGGACAACATATGGAAGCCACCATAATCGCCTCCTCTGCATGCTTTCGCGATTGCTGGTCGACCTTCGTGCGGGTGGGTTGTCGAGCGCTTTTTGGATGACCTCTGGGACATGGATGTCAGGTGCTAAGGAGAGACCGCGTCCTATATATGACATCAGCATCTGTGCAGAATAGTGCAGTTCCAAGGTCGAACAGTGGACTTACCGGAGAAGATACGAATCGTGAGCATACCAGATCGAAGATGAGCTTGCTGGTCGAGAGCACCAGGAGGCTTGGGAGTTGTGGGCCGCGACGGTATTGGCGTGACGGATCGTGAGACGACGCCATTTTCTTTGGTGTCCTTGGACTCTGTGTGGTCATCAGGACATAAGATCTCATGGAAAACAGTGACCGGTGATGTGGATGGGAGATCAGCAAAGGGGTCCGGCGCGCATGTACTTACTTTTGGAAGTGCCTAGTTTCCAGGACATGTTGGATGTAAGTAAACAAGGTTGAATAAAGAGAGAGCTATTTGGTCTGTGAGAAGGACGTAGTATGGGCGGTGATGCCGGTCTGGCAGCAACTCGTAGCCTATGTATATGAGTACTTATGTGGTTCAAGATAAGATGTCATTTATAAGCAGAACAGCCTTGCAATGTGCTAGGCCTGATCAATAATTGATGACATAGTACTTCCTGGATCTCTCCTCTCTACAGTATTCGTTTTATTCGTTCACTGTACTCATACGTGGTCGCCGTTTGATATCTGCCGTCACAGCATTCACAATATTAATACTGTTCTTCTCATGACCACTGCTTAGACTATCTGATATCGTTAACTCAACACCGGTTTGGGCAGCCACTGCCTGGAATCGGGTGCCCGACAATCCACTATATTTTGATCGTTATAATAATGCCCCACGGCGTTGAGTAATGTGGATACTGTGAAAGAGTGCACAATACGTATATCTTTCAACTGGAATGGCTTTCAGAGGCAAAACGGTATGATCCTCGGACAATACACAAGTACTCTACACGCGACGAGTCCTCTGAAAGTAAGATAGCTTTAACCCAAAGCCTTCTTCGTCGTCCCTGATTTGCTCGCTCCTATTTGCTGTATGAGACGACTCGAGAGTATCTGATGATGAGATCCGTCCATCAACAGATGAGCCATCACGTTTCGAGTCCCTGCTATGTCGCAGACCATCAAGCTGTCGTGAAACAAGGTTCCAGTGAGAAATAGTTTCTCCAGATGTGCCATATTGAAGGTTCTGACCTTCTTCAGTGGGGGCTCTGCAGGAGTCCTGAAAGGAGGGTCCTTTCGACTCTGCTGTAGCCTAGCCATCCAATGTCCATTGAAATCTTGCTTAAGCATGTCGAATCCATCAATGATGTCCGTCATGCCGACGCCGAGCTTCAATAGCCTGATAACACTCGTGCACTCAGTCTGAAACATGTGCAATGCTTTAGCGTTAATGCCCCTGGTGACGTTCTGAGAAGATGTGGGTCAGATGGGAAAAGTGATGCCTTTCCACACGTACATACTTTTGATCGAATGAATGGGTCTACGACAGAAATTGGATAACTGTCTAACATTGTCGTCGAATCCACATCAGGACCAAGAAATGCCGACCAATTATTGTGGGTTTCAGATCGAGGGCCTCGGGAGACGTGGTCAGATTGCACAGCTCCTTCAAAATGCGTAATGCGGGGGAAAACGCCTCCCCGCTTGATGTCGATTACATGGCGCGAAAATTGAAAATGAGCCCAGAACCTGAGAAGTGATGAAGTTTCAGTCACAAGATGGAAACCTTTCCAACTGTCCTTCACCTGAACCACTCCTCTACGAGCTTGTCCAGTGCATCCATGTGTGGTGTTGCCCACGTCGTGGGCTTGCGGTATCGTGTATCACAAGGTATCCGCTTGGATGATTTTGGTGGCCGCATCCAAAATAGATCCTCGTTGGGTCCCATCGGCTGAAGGCCAACTTGTAGTTTCGGAGCTAAGCCCCTGGTCTCTTAGACATTAAGGTTCCAATGATCCAGTCAAAGCAATACAGACCGCACCTGGAGCCATGCAATCGTCATAAGCACCAAGGCATAGGAATTGAAAGTTTTGAGCGCTCCAGAGGCAGAGGGTTGATTGAGGGCTCTTGGACGAGCCCATTTTTTGATGGCAGATATTAAACAACGAAGGCTGGGTACGACATCACAATATGTCTTGATAAGGTCAGTGTTCATCAATCCCAGCCTCTCGTTCACATTTATGTCGATGCGAAGCCCAGATGCAGGATCGGTGAGTTTAACTAGAAATCGAGAGCGAGGGTGAGGAGCCCGAAACAACCCTCCCAAATTCGTGGTGACGAACCAATGGGAACCCGGGCCCAGGGAATTGCTTCAACGTCAGTAAAGCCTGCATGTCGCATTGTCCAAGCAAGCTTTCTGCCGTTTGATCAGTTGTTGGTGTTGGCTCGTGACATGTAATAATGTTACCTAGTATGGTAGATGGCTTCTTAATGTTAGGGTTATTGATACCTCAGTTAAACGAATGGAACATACAAGGTAGATGCTCCATGTCCATTTCCGGAGAAAAACCTTGTGGCCACTTGGTATCCTGCCAGCAATCAACAAGAACACGACAGTGGCTGTTGATTGTTAATGACTCACAAGCACAACAAGATCCAGGTCTCCATCCCCTGTTCTTGACAGGTCTTGCATTGGCATATACGCTGAGCTTCCATAGGGCTGCACGTCATATCTTGCTCCATATTTGTATCGGATGATATTTCTAACTTTGCGACTCAATCGGTCTCTTGTATTGGTTCTCTCGCCATTCCAACTTGAACTAGTGTCGTAGTTAGTGTCATTCTGTGGGAACTCTGACGACAAGATTAATGTAAAAAAGGAAACGGCGAGCTCGCTAGACATACCAATTCTAACGTTGTCAGCGTGACTGGCCTATCATGAATAGCAGGAAGTCAGCCGATGAAGATGCAGACTTGATAGGAAGACAAATTACATTTTGGGGGTTACAATTGACCGTCCTATCATTGGGAAGCGCATGTGCCGCACTTGTATGCACACCACGTGGAAACTGGCTCACCCCGCATGGTCGACTGTGTGTCAAAGGCTTAAGACTAGGGATGCCAATGGAGTGACCTGTTACTTGGTCGCTCGTGTTCGATTTCGTCTGCATACTTTCGTTCTCCAATAACTGAAACTTCTCAGGCTCTATACGTGCACGTTCTGCAGCTTGCCTCTGAAGACTTATAAGACCTGTACAATGACTTGGACAATCATCACCGAACTGAAACAGATATGCTCTAATGGCATCCGCAGCACCCGTTGCACTGTTGGCCGTCTCTGTTGCATCAGATTCCTTTAGACTTTGGCGAGTGTCCTCGGTCCTGGAGTCTCCCGCGCTTCGAAGCTGCTGAAAAGCGTTTGAGACGGTAGACGATTTAGGGGGCGGTCCGAACGTAGCCCACAATGGATCCCTGCAGACGATCCACCTTCGCGCCGTCTTAGCGCGCTGGGGAATCCGATGCAAAGCGACACCGGACGCAAATGCAGCATGATTCTGTGATCGTAGTAAGGAGGTGAACGCAACAGAGACGGGCAGTAGACCCACATGAGTACCGATTAAGAGATTCAGAACAACCAAGCGATATAACCTCCAGGATTCTGGCTGATGCTGGAGAACGCTCTGTAGAATCAGCTGTGTCTTGTTATACAGATAGTTCTTGCTTTGCACGATGCGCAGAGCCGTGGAACAAGCGACTGGCCAGGGAGTCCTAGCATTGAGCATGAATGGCGGATGGTGAGCAATTGAGTAATACTCGGTACAGGAAGGTGAAACAAACGTACATACATACAAGGAAAAAGTACATCAGAATCAAAAGTAATGCATTAAGAGGGAATCGAACCCCCGGCGGGTCGATGGCAACGACCCAGGTTACCACTACCCCATTAATGCGATGAATCGACTGAAGACGTGTGCCATCATACGTAATACACAATATCTCACAAACATCCAATTTTTTTTTTCTTTGTTCAAATCGACGTTCTTAGAATGAAGAAACGGTTTGGCTGTATCCCCCATTGCTCCTAAACTCTGCTATAACCTGCCCACCATAGTTTACTATCACATCTCTCTCCCTACCTGCAGCGTTCTGATCGACGGTAAAAGTCGCTGTCGTTAGCCTGCCATCATTCCACGCAAAGTCGAGAGTGATCCCCCCACGTATGCGAGCGCCTTTCATTTCGCCAGCCGACCACGTGGGAGGAAGAGCAGGTAGAAGCGTAACCTGGAGTGGAATGTTGATGTTCGCAACGTCAGGGGCTTGCAGCAGTGCATTCTATTGATTTGAATTCAAAGTTCAGCTGCAGATTTCTCAAATAAAATAACATCAACATCTTACCAAAACAGCGGCAGGATATCCCAAGTTTGCATCAATCTGGAAGATTCCATCAGACGTGTACATGGAAAAGAGGTTGGGTGCAAAATTTCTCTCGATGGTATGCTGCATTGGATTAGCTTCGGAAACATCATATACCCACCGGTTCTTACAGTAAGTTCCTTGTAAAATTCCGTCTCGTTGGCAAGCTGAGCCCACGCGGCAGCCCTCCAAACTTTCTCCCATCCTGCATCCGCGTCAGGGCCTCTTCCAATGCCTCTATGGAATAGACTGGTTTCCGCAGCGTTCAAAACTTGTTCTTTGGTATAACGCGTGAAGGCTCCATTGACAATAAGACCACCTTGTAACACAGGAGAATAAGATGCTATCGCATAACCGGGGTATAACTAGTGAGGATTGTAAGCTCAAGATGATAGTTGTAAAACAAGGGCCTACGCCAATCAGATGACTAAGATGCCTGTGAGTATCATCCGGCCTGTCCATGTCGACTTTCCATTCTGGATATATTATTAATATATCATGCATACACAGAGGACAAGATAGCAACCTTGCAATTGACCCCACTGTCCGATACGCAACCCTTTGTCCATCTGCTGCCGTTTGGAAATAATTGCTGTGCAACCCATGAGCATAAGGCAAGAGGAACAGTAGACGATCCCCCACCATCTAGAAATGCAGTATCTGTATCACCAGCTGCCTCGAAACCATTCTCAATTGCATTGAAGAGCTGCCAAATCAACTGCTGAGCATGTGCACAACCTGTCGCGATGGTCAGCAATGTTCAAAAGCTGTTAGAGTCTAGCTGACCGAAAGTAATAGGGACCTGCTCTGGTGAATTGCAAGGTGCGGTAACAAGGGTCGAATCGTTAAAGTGCAAGTCCTCGATGAGCTTCTCTAGATGAAAGCTGGCAACAGACTGATTCAAAATTCAGCCAAACATGGCTCTCAAAAGTCCCGTAGTGGAGCACCTTGACTAGCGGCCATCCTTGTGTCTTCCACCATTGTACGTCATTGGTGTGGTCAAAATGATCCCATGCATGTATCATCTATGATTGAATTGATTGAGCCGCTGCAGACCCAACAGGGAATACGTACCATCCAAGCATTAGATTCTGAGGACGTCGACATGAGCGCTCAGTGAGTAAGAAAACTAAGGAGGGCCATTGTACCTGGATAATTGGCCCATTGAGCAGAGTTCCCGCCAAGCTTCATACCGGTATGGCCGAAGATCTATTGGAAAAGTTCATGCGTTCAATTTTAGAAAAAGCCCTCCACAAACGCACATTCATTTCACCGTGTGTCACAAATCCTTCGCTAATGTTGTACAGAACCTGAGCGGTGTACGCACCACGGGGTCCCCATGTATTCTGCAGAAAACAAGGGGTCAGCTTCACCCAAGTTGTCAGGTATATCAGACGATCACCTCAATATAGTCAAAGAGCGACCGAGTCACATCCAGATTAGACATTTCGGCGGCCCAATAGTTCATTTGGATATTGATATTGGAATCTAATCGTGAAATCAGAATACCTTCTTCTATAGAGGCAAGGTGCTTACGATAATCTGTTAGTATGGTCAGAATTGCGGTTAACCTATGCATCAGATCAGTCACCAGCGCTCCAAGGGTTGGAATACCCATCAGCCCATAAACCCTGTAAATTTGCAGGCAGGGTGCCTCTAGCGCTGCTGGCCAGGAGGTATCTTCCATAGTTGAACAGAACCCATTCCAAGTAAGCGTCCCCAACAAAAGTCCGGTATCCGGCAAGAATTTGATCAGTGGGGGTATTGAGATCCGGAGTCTGTCCCAAGGAAAGTGAGAAAGGGGTAACGAGGGAGGTATAGTCTTTAATATGCCCATTCAGCATCTCAGCGTAAGATGTACGATTAGCGGACGAAAGCAGCGCGACAAGATTATTGTGTGGATCTGGTCCTTGAAAGGAGTAGTTGGCAGCTGCGTTTCCGGCAGCCATGTCGTAATTCGTTCCTCCGACCCAGCTGATCCACACCTCGGATGCACCAAGGACGGTCAACGTAGCATTAGGCGTGGATGCCCCAGATACCGCAGAACACGAGACCAACCCGCCAGGTGCCTGTGCCTGCGCGAGAATCTCATAAAGCATACCGGGGATGGAGACGTAGTTCCTAATACTCAGTGTTCTGTCATCCAAGCAGGTAACATTCGGTACTGGGAGGCCATCGACCGCGGCCACAGAGTAAGCGTAAGTAACAGCTGGAAGGACGTGAGAAGCCGTGCTTTTCAGGTATTGCACACATGATTGAAGAGGATGAGAGCAGAAGGATTCCCTGAACATAGTGGTCAGACAGCACCTTGACACGGGCAAGGAAGGACAAACCGGAGAAAAGTAGTGCTTCCATCAGACCAGGTAGTACGAGACACCGCTTCATCCAGGTCCAACCACCTTGCATAATTCGAAACCGAGCCAGTTGAATCCAATGTTGCGAGCAAATGTCCCGCACTGGCGTATGAACCTTGAAAGAATGCGCGGGCCACCCAAAAAAATCAACGAGTATAGATAGCAGGCATGTGAGAATTCGCTCAAAAACACGATATATGACTACCTACCATATGTGTCGCCAGGCGTCATGATCTCGTCGATATCTTAATGGCGGAATGAGGGGAGCTGCGCGACTACACCAACAACTTGGATACATACTGTCAATTGTCCCTGTAGAACTAGAAAAAATAGCTTCGCGGATGCTCTGCATTTTCCCGGCCATATTAATCTGCTGGGAAGGCAAGTGATTTCCCCCATTGTACGACTATGTGAAGGATTAGCACGCTGGGATCCTATACACCGGAAGGCCCTCAAAGTGCAACACGCACGGGATCCTGGAAGGGACCTCCCGACCACAAGGACTCAATGTTGAGTTGTGTGGCTTCTTGGCTAGTACCACCAGGTAACATCGCTATGCACATTCAATATTTGGTGATCACACTGAGCGAGCACCACTTACCACCCAAGTATCCATTGCCGATGGGTAAAAAATCCTGAACCCATATCGTCCCAGGCGCAGTATACCAGAGACCGTTACCAGAACTCGGAAAGCTAGGAGGTGCAGAAGGTATCAAGGAGACATACGTCACAATGCCCAGAGCGCTTAGCAAGCGATTGAGAAGAGCTCGGACTGAATATGGGAGGATTCCACGGAGAGTAGTAAAAGCTTGGAGGAGACAAGCCCAGAGGCAGTTTCCAAGAACCTGAAGGACCTCCATCTTTGCTGGTCGCTTCTGAACTTGCGAAGTGAATGAGCAGCTAAGATTCTTCTGTTTCCAAATTCCTTTCCTTTTGATAGATAGCAACGCACATGGCACTAGTGTGAGCACACCAGAAGCGGACGGCTCGGCGCGACCAGGAAGATATTCTATTTGCGTGGTACTACGGTCTTTGGAGATCTATGTGAAAGGTGCAAGTTGAAGCTCACGTTAATGGGAGAGTATGCTATTTTTAGCCGCATCCATCACAGGTGGTATCACGTGTTCAAGTCAACGTCGCATTAATGGGGTAGTGGTAACCTGGGTCGTTGCCATCGACCCGCCGGGGGTTCGATTCCCTCTTAATGCAAAGCGTATCTCATTTTTGATTATTCCATTTGTTTTGCATGACCGCAGCATGTAAGTGCACTTGCAATTGCTGATATTATAGTTCTTCTTTCGTAGGCATTGCAAATAATCCTTAGATTCACAGCAAGTAACATAACAGGGCAACAAAGTCTATTATGCAACCTTGACCGCTCCCCATGCAACTTTCTGTCCAGTCGGTCTCGGTGCGCCCTCTCCTTTTGGCCCATCAACACTCTTTTTCTGAACCTGAGTAGGGGCTATACGCGGCGGTAATGGTGATGCTTTGATCCCGTCAAGCACACGCGCTGCATGCTCCGAATTACGGATGAACCACCCTGCATATCGACGACCAACCGTTGACTCAGCGATGTGGACCATGTTCTAGATGATTGTGTAAGCTCTTCAAAGTGAATGGGAGGAAGAAGATAACGAACCTGGTCTATCACGAAGTTCAAGTCGCTTATGGACATCCACTCCCCAGCAAGTAAACTCTCAGAAGGTCTTGCTCCTTCATCGTTATCCTTCTCGCCATTCCCAGCAGTTCCACCAGTATTCACGTGTCCAATACATCGTCCAGCGTTTTTCATCACCATCATCCAACTTAATACCTCCTCTTCGTCTACACCAGCACCCGATGTATCCAGGAAGCCCGTAAGCTTCTGTGCATCAAGGCTCGTGTAAAGCTTTAGGAGACTCTTAAGACTCGAGACGGGTGTAAGCGACATGAAATGAGACGATGTGGCCCGGAGGTGTCGCTGTGTCGGATCACCAAGGACTACGTTAGGGTTCTGAGAGGAGGGGGAGGTTGGCGTTGGTGGAATGAGCATCGAAGCGAGCGCGGCAGGATCGTCATATGGTGGGGAGTTGGCACAGATGAATTTGGGACAGGCATACAAGAACAACTCTTCAAATGCCGACAGACCTTCCTCGCTAAATGAATCGAAAAGCAATTAGTGCCCGCACTTGGATGGTAGTGTCAGACGCATACCCTCGGCCCATACGCCCAATTTGGTCGCCATATCGCTCGCGCACAATATTCATTACGTTATCATCAAGCCTGGTCGGTGCGAGCACATGGCAAAGCGCCAGCAGAGCATACATGCGATCTGCCGTTTTGTTGATCTGACAAAGAGTGAGCATCAACAGCGAAAAACGTAAACACATGGGGAGCCCTCACCTGATCATACTGGTAACTGCGAGTGTGATATTGCCGCGCACGCATCACCCAATTAAGAACACCAGTGAAAACACGAGCTGCATCAGGAATTCTTCGCAGCATAAAGTAACATATACCAGCATGATAGGCTGTAGAAACGTGTACAGCTGTAGGCGCGGTGAAGGGAGCCTTTTGACCCAGCCCGACGTTTTCCATGACCTTCAAGGCAAGCGTGAAATCACCAAGGAGAACATGCACGCGCAGAAGGCCGATAATGGAGAAATATCCAAGCATGCGATACAAAGGCTGCGTTCCGTATTCGCCGACTATTTCTCTATCGGCAGAATCGGTCAATTCAAGCACAATTTAAGATGGACTGACATACTCTATTTCCTCGTCGCTTTTCCCCTCTGCACGTGCTTTGAGCCATTCATTCGCGCGACTCTTTTGGATGAGGGAATACAAGACATTGAGCACGGAATACGAACTCCAAGCTTGGGCACCGCCTTCTGAGCCGAGCATGGTCAGCTCATCATCGGTCTTTGACGCAGGACGCGAGCGGAAAAGAGAGAATGATTGGAACTGATAGATGAACTCATCGATAATGTCCCACAACCAGTGCGCAGGGAGGGACAAAGGTACGGGGCCGTCGGAGTCTACCAAGTCTCGTCAGAAGAATGATTGAAGTGCAATTGAGGCAAGTACTAAGGAGATAGTTAAAGAGCTCGCAGCTATTCTCATATGAGTGGAACCGGTCGTCTACGTTGGGTTGAAGCCTTGAGTACACATGTCGGTAGTACAGTTCACGGTACAAGATGAGGAAGATTTGATCGTCGTTGACCAATGGTGCAATGGTCTCTGCTTCTGGCCACTCCGTTTTTGCGTAGTATTTCTCGGTCAGGCGAGTCCAGCCTGACTCGTAAGCAAGAGTTATCTCCTGGAGGTTATTGTCCAAGACGGCTTGGTGAAAATGGACGATAAACTAAGAGTTGCTTAGCATAAGATCATCAAGCAATTGATAAAGTACTCACGCGCTTTACAACGTCCGGAATCTGGGCAAATGCAGCTTGCTGCGCGATGTGCTGTTGCATTGCTTGCAAGGAGCCTTCGTCGAGCTGAAGATTTGGGTCATCGTACAATTCATTGGTCGACGAGGGCATTGGAATGGGGATGTCGACGTCGGCATCGTTAATGTCATCGTCAAGATCTGGTTCAGCAGCCCACAGTGCAACACGTTGATGAGCCATAGTTTTTTTCTCCTTCGAAGACGTCTTTGACGGTGAGCGAGACAGAAACTTTTGGGTTTGCGGATTTTGCCGCAACAAAGTCGGCTTTCCTGATTAGGCGGTGAATTACTACTGGAGCTTACTGACTTGCCATTAGTACGCAGCTTTGCCACTTTCCAGTCAGCGCAGTCCATCATAAGTTTGTACTTCCAAGATGCCTCCACGACCGATGAATGATGAGGAGGTTCTGAGTGAGATGAATAAGATGGTACGTCTGCGCATGGTCTCGCATATATATGACACCGATGCCCAACCCCTCCTCGGTTGGAATGCAAAGGGATCTAACGTCATGGCTCCTGTGCCATAGGTTGCTTTCATCAAGCAGGAGGCTCTGGAGAAAGCTCGCGAGATCAAGGTGAAAGCAGACGAGGAGTTTGCTATTGAAAAGGTACGCAGCGTTGCTCCACTTTGCAATCCCTTACATGCCCAATGCGTGTCTGTTTCGGAAGGCAAAGCTCGTAAAGCAAGAACAACAAGCTATTGACGCACAGTTTGAGAAGAAGCGCAAGGGTGCTGAGGTCGCACAGAAGATGTATGGTGCCCGACTCGCCTGATATTGGGATGACATACTGATCACCTGGTGTCATTCAGCGCACAGTCTAACTTGACCAACAAATCGCGATTGAAACTTCTACAGCGTCGTGAGGAGCAACTGCAGGAACTGTTCTCTGTCGCTCGGACATCGATTCTGACGTTCGCCGAAGACGAAGGGCGTTACTCTCAGTTACTCGAAGGCGCTGTCGTGCAAGGCTTTCTCCAGCTCATGGAGCCAAGGGTCACATTGCATGTTCGTGAACAGGATGCCGATATTATGCAAAAGGCAGGAGAAGCAGCCGCAGAATCGTATACTCAGATCAGCGGCCGCGAGGTGTCTTTTGAGTTGGAGACGACCCTAAGCAAAGATTGGTTGGTCGATCGACTTTCCTGAGTGTATCATCCTCTCAACAAACCCATTTCAGTGCTGGCGGTGTCAAGCTTGTGACCAGCTCACGACGAATTACAATCGACAACACACTGGACGAGCGACTGAGACTTCTAGAGGACAAGGTGAGTCTCACCAAATGTTGAGTTCATTCTTGTCTAATATATTTCTGTAGATGCTCCCCGAGATTAGGAGAGACTTGTTTGGGCCGAATGAGAACAGGAAGTTCTACACATGAGCGACTTAGCCAAACGGCAACCACATACTCCATACTCGTGCACCAGCCAACATTTTATCCCAGACACGACAGAAATACATTCATCTTCTTGACTGTCAAGTAGAAGGTAAAAATCTACGGAGTTAAGTACTGGCGAGCAGAATACATGCATAGTCTATTGCAGTGAACAATACCCAAATATTTTGACGCTAAACTGCGGAGGACACC
>QFEX01000487.1:14414-24424 GCA_003316505.1 Suillus alpinus
AATCGCGGCGCTTCAAGTTTATTAATCTAAGTGACTTGCCTTATTTGGCGAATGTTACACTTCTGGTCACAGCCCTGTTGTTTGTTCTTCAGGAGTTACGACTAGACTTGTGAAAGGTCACCCACACGGTGTCCACAGCGACGGCGACCCTTACGAGGACAATGGCTCTTTATTCGCCAGATCAGATTCTCCCCTGTACTCGAGTTCGATGAAAAGCAGACCTGTGGCCAGTGGAAGTCTGTCAATTCACTCCTCGTCCTTCTATCCACTTCAGCTGCCATCGGAGGCATTATCCTTCATTTTTCCCATTTTCTTTCTCTGTTGCTGGTCATCTTCTGCCTTTGTAGCATTTAAATTTCCTCTCTAGTGATTGGTGGTATACCTTGCCCGCGATGCTACCAGCCAAAGCTTGTGAGTCGCTGCAATCAATGAATGTACTTGCGAGTTGACAGGATGATGGCCGTCAGATATCTTCATCAGTCTCAATGCTGTCCGCACTCTTAGCATTGTCGCCCTTCTTTTAGTTTTCTCCAGCAGCATCCTGGTGATGGTTGATGATATCGAGGCGGTCAATGTGTTTGCCAATGGCGGGAGCAACTCAAACTCCACAATCAACTATACCTACATCCCGTGAGCTTTTTTTGTTTGCATTATTGCGAATGAGCTCAATTTGCTTGCTGTAGAAACAGTACAGTTCCTAATCAGCCAGCTGGCGTGTTTTGGGCGGTATTGAATCGGCTATTGATCATCGCCCAAACCATCGTTTTGATTCTTTCAGAACTAGGTATGATATTGGCATTAATGTGTGAGTATGCGTTATCTCAACCTTTCAAGGCTGGCCCGCCGCATTCTTTGATCACTACTTCCCCGTTCTCGGGAGCAAGTTTGGAGTAGGTGCTCTGGGGGTGATGCAATGCCTGTAAGTTGATAAGCCCCTCCAATCGATCTCTTACCAACTCATTCGGGACATCAACAGGATCGGAGCCTCTGTTCTTTCTCACTTCGTCAAAGTTTTCCCCCTCGTCTCTGCTTTCTTCCTCTTTTCCGTTGGCTGTCTCAACATTCTAATCGGCCTTATCTTCCGAGAACACGTCAAGTCTACGCGTTCCATATTGTCTTTCAGGGACCGAGCAGAGGACGTGCTGTCATCGCTCGATAAAACTAAAGAGACAGCGTTCACCAAATATAGGTTAGATCGAGACGCAGAAAAGGGTATGTGACAAGATTTGAGATTGCATTGGCATCGCTGACTTTTGCTTCCTGCATACTTAGGCCTGAGCGTCAAAGAACCTGATGTTGCCCACGCTCGCACTTAGCTGTATTGTTGGCGCCATCATCCCCCCTGCCCAGTGTGTAATAAAGGTGATTGAGTGTCCGATTTGCTCTTGGGTACTTACTACTGAACTGTAAATCTACGTAAACACACTATATCTACTGTCACTATGCACCTTGTATTTTTTAGAACTTTCCAATTTTAACTGCTCTGGGCAGTGTCACGACACGGTTATAATGTGGTCCGTAAGCGGATTAATACAATATACTGTGAATAATTCCAGGGCCCTCGTTTGTCCACTACATGCTTCACACCCTTGCAGTCTCGAGTATGGTATTAGCGTGCACATTCCGAGAACGAGCGCTCAGCGGGAATGCCGTCAGCCGCGGCCAGCGTTCGCCCACAAACAGTTGTCCGACACGTGACGCCTGCATCGCCAAACTCTTGCTTCTCCCTGTCACCATCGCAAACTCTCCCTGACTAATATGATTAATGGTGAGAACAACACCGCTTGGCAGTAGTTGTTTCGGAATTCCTCATCCAGCTGTCTTTATCTTCAGCGCTCAGCAGCGACGGCCCGGGTTCGTAAATTTGGGTGTTCCTCAAACTTTAATGTCGAATTTTGCGAACTGCGGACAATGCTGCATTTTTGTAGCGAGAAGCTCGCCAACGGGACGGGGGGAAAGCTCACGCGAAGCCCCCAACCGATGGGCACAGCAGCGCTGGCATTCACCCCTTCGTCATTGCTTGATGCCGCAAACAAGTTTCAATCGACGGACCTATATATACCACTCTATAGGCAAAAAGTTAGTAGGATACGGTTACTAATGCTCTCGTTTGTGAACTGTCAGTCTGCGCCCGAAGTTCATTCCCCCGTAGTTCCAGCAACAACGCTTCCATGCACACCCCACTCAATGCCAAAGCCAAATATCACCCAAGCTATGAGGACTATGGTGAACCCGGCCCCAACTGCTACCCAGCGCGCACACGAAGATACAGAGCTTGGAACAGGGCTTTTCAACGCCACTTCCTTTTGCTTCGGCGTCACATTCTCGTCCCTCTTGCCTTCCTCGGTAACCGTATGCAGACGTAGTTCCCAAAGTCTCTCCACCTCCCTCTCCAGATTCTTTGGGCGTACCTCTGAGAGCCGCGCGGCGGGTAGATACCTCTTTCCGAATGACGTATAGCAGGCACCCAGGAGTGCACCTGACACGAGGACGCAGGCAAACGCGTATACGAGCCAGACCGTCACAGCACTCTCGAGCGAGTCGTTGGGGGAAAGGTCTTGGAGCTTCCCAGCTGCCGTCACGATGATGACGATGGAACCCTGAACAATCGATTCTGTAACGCGAATAGAGTAGGTGAGTGTTCTGAGATGGAGAAGACTCAAGCATACTTTTGATAGCAAAGCTGGAAATCGCGTCAAGAAGGTCTATAGCAAAGATGTGCTAAAGAACTCACGCTGTTGCGTAGTAGTGAGGATCCGGTATAATGCTACGCACGATCTCCACTTGCGGAGCTGGCGTCAAGCTCTGCAATATAATGTTCAAGTACTATTAGCAAATAAAGAAGGCATCTTGTGCACCTACCTGAGCAAACGCATAAAATATATATGCGCAAACTAACTCGAGTTCAACACACCATCTGCCTGAGACGTTCAGACTCACCAAATGTCGGCACTGTCTCAGAAAATCTCAACAGTAGCATGGAGATGAGGAACATACATCCCGAGAGAAACACTGATTTTGCGATCAGCGTCTGCATTATCAAACAAGAGGATGCTCACGAATAGTCACACGATGCCCGTATGCATCAATGAACACGCCCTCCAAAGGGGTAAGCCCAACAGGAAGAAGCAAGTAAAAACTAGACACCCATCCGCCAACTATGGCGCCTTTCTTGAGCCTTTGCTGCGCAAATTGCCTGCGAAAAATCCAACACTTGTAACCCTAATGGAAAGACAATCACTCACGTGGATATCGACACAAATGACTGCACACCAGCGTTTTCGAAGGTTGCAAAAAGAATCACAAACCAAAACGTAAACGGCATCTGGCGCACGGCCGGCCAATTAAACGTTCCAGCCTTAATGCTATCCGCACTTGGCTGGTCGACCCGCTTGGAGTAATCGACGACCTCGTAATGAGAACGAAGGTATTTATCAAGGACGAAGATACAAATAGCGCAGAGAAGAGAGAAAAGGCTTATTATGGCGCTTATCCAGAGAGGCCATGAATATGAGCCAAGGTTTTCGGACATCACGTTCGCGGTGCTCTGTCCGATATATTGAGCCAGATTTGCTATCGACCTACACGGTAGATGTGCACATGAGTTTTGAAGGTGTGGTCGTAGAACCTACCATATGATGCCTGACAAAACAATTGAATAAAAATATAAGAATCGCTGATGGTCGTGAGGCGCTTCACCTATGGACACCCCGAAACCATTTCCCGGCGCAAAATACGCGGTGAGGATTTTGTGCTGCGCATTATCTAGGGATCCGTCACCGATAGCTGCAATGATCTTGCCCGCCATCAGGACATGATAACTATTAAGTCCATTTGTCGTTGCGCCGGCCTCCACGGCAGCGCCCACAAGATGAAATGAGGCAAGTATGACAGACATTAGTGGGCCTCCAAATTTGTCGATAACGAAGCCGAGGGTGATGCAGAGGAAGGTGTTGACCTGTTGGACAGTAAGTACGTCGGTCCCGCGTTAGCGAAACAAAATCGGCCGTACCAGATTTGTCACAGATACCTAGCAGTCCAAGAAGGTCAATACCGCCACTTTTTGTTGAGCAAAAATCTTACAAGCGTAGCAAATTCGGAATTGTTGATTTTGAGTGTTTTCTCGATCGTTGTCTTCAGAGTTGTAATGAGACCCTGGGAACACAAACATAATCTGTCTAATCTGCAGAAATGGAAATATGGATACGTACGATAGACCAATGATTTCCGACTTTGCACAGTAATGTGAGCTGTCAGCGAAATTCGTAGACGTGAATACTTACATGTGCACATGCACGTGAATGCAATCATCGCCACCTGCCACCTTAGAGGTAGCTTCGGTTTGGGGGCAGAGTAAGAAAGAGCACTGATTGATGATTGGCGTTGGTCTTTATCATCGACATTGGCAGGAGCAACAGCATTGGCGGAGCAAATACTGACAGTGGGCATGATAACTGCGAACGACCCACAATAAAAAGCCAGAGGCTTGGTCAGCGTATGAGTTATTTTTTGCAGAATCTACCTTGGAGAATAGAAGCGAAGAAGCTCCTTCAAGTCGTGCGGCTTGGCAGGCGAAGACCAAGGGAGTTCGAGAGAGTCCGACAGTCCCATGGATCCAATTTATGTGCAGCATGATACTAATAGTATATCATGATGTCAATGATGTTACCTCCACGCCCCTTAACCGGCATACTGGTTAAACGTTGATGCCTTGCTGGTTGGGACATCGACCCACTGTGTTGGGTTGGAGTCGTGACCAATCGATAGCGGTTGATAATCCTCCCTGGAACAATTCATTGCAGATATAATATTACTAGCATGATATCAACCATGGCTCAGGATATGAAGAAGGTGTATTGGGAATGACCGTTTCACTCACCTGGATGCAACGTTCCTAGATCTGGTGATTATCTGATAAGAATGATAAGATCGCAATCACCAGCTACCATAATCTGATAAGCGGCTCTCGGAGTCCGAGCTGAATCGGAATTTCGGACATCGATTGCGACGTCCTTTGGGGATATGAGAATGAAGCTGGTACGTTGTACGGCCAGACTCCGCTAGAGCCGATCGGAGAGGATTGAAATTTTCAGGTCTCAGACCATGCATGAAGCAACCTGTACGAGTCTACGAGACTGGTTGAGGAAAAGAACGGTTTCAAAGTCCGCCTGACTTATCACAAGCTCGGCGCTGGTGACTAGTTGATAGCTACGTACCAGTGAGTGTGCCAGCATCCGTACGAATTATGACAAAGACAGTACGCAACCTTCTGGACTGGCATCAGAATGTTTTTCCCTGCAAAATCGAAAGTTCGACGGTCCTACTGCCAATTACTCTATCAGGGTCTTGGCGCGTAGACACCAGTACGATATCATACATTCGTCTCACGCATGAGCAGGTACCTTTCTGTCAACTACCAGGTTCTGTCAAGTTCTGCCACGGCCGCGTATGGCAGAACAGCCTGAGTAATCTGCCAACAACACTAGGGCGACCCTCGTTGATTTGTGCATTTCTGTCAACACTGCGGTGACTGCCAGTGGTCTCAGGATCCGTTCCTGCTAATATGTGCATTCCAAGCGACATTGTGGAGCACTCTGACTACTATCAGACCTGTCCGCTCCTACAAGGTTCTGCTATCGTTCCACCTGCTCAAGTTAGGTTCAGATTTGCTTCTCCGCCGCATGTCTATTACGTTGTTGCCCATGTCATTGCCAGTGAAAGTTGAAAGCTAGAATGCTTGTGTGTGTTGGGTACCCTTTTAAAGCACGCCAGCTCTCAGTTTTATGCACTGCGTCTATTGGCAGCACCAGTTTGTTTAGATCTGTCTTACCACTGTACTGCATTCACCGATGGCTCCATCTACCCAGTTCATGGAAAGCCTTTGGGTGCGGACGTAGGTCTATATATCGTACGACATCCTCAAATTCTCACCTCATCGTCTAGATCATTTTCCGCAGCAGGCCACACTTTGCTAGTCTATGACTATCTTCTAACTTTCAAATATGAAGTAAGTCTATTATATGATATGTATAATGTTTCTTTTTGTTGTTTGATTCCTTGTTTATTGTCTGTTGGGACCAAGTCGCTACCTGCAGTATCATGCATAATATTCACAACGTACCCTTGGTCGCAGGTCTTCTACATCTGGAACGCCCCCTGGACGGTCGTTAAAGTCTTGTTTCTTCTCAACCGATATGGAAACCTTATTGGGCAGACTGCCATCCGGCTGGAAGAGGCCGGTCTCCTGGTACATGGTTCTCAAGTGGTATGTTATAGTTTCACCGAGTAGACATTCATCGAATGACTGGTTTGCATGTGTCAGTTCTGCCAACGCTTCGCAATTTTCACCACTTGCTTTATGTATCTATCCACAGAATCGATTCATAGTGCGTACATCTAGTTGATAACTGTTGCATGCACTGAGGGTTTTTACTCAGTCGTTGTGCTCGTGCGAGCTTGGGCCATTTGGGGAACTCGGAAGCGTGTGGCAATGATCCTCATCTGGAGCTACATGTTATATGTCGTTATGCTATTGGCCTGGTCAGCAAGTACTTTACACATCAGTCGTCGTAGGTTGCCTTGCTGCTTTTTTATGTTTTGTTGTTAAATGGTTGCGCTCCCGTAGTTCCGTATCTGCACCTCGACTCGATTCATGTTTGCGTGGCGACAATGCCAAGTATGTGATTGTCATTTCGCTCCTCCACCGTATTAATTTGCCGTTTCAAAGAATATGTGGTTAGTTGGCAGCTATATTATGCTGGATATATTGATGGACGTCTCATCGCTGATATTATTATAATGCTAGTGGTCGGGTTATGTCGGAAGGTTAGGATGTTCTGTCCCGTGCTCTTGCGCTTACTGAGGACCATCAAGCTTTATTCTCGATACAATGCTCTTCCTCTTTACAATGCGAAGTCTCGGGAAATACTCTAGGGAATTTCAGCATCTGTACCCCTCTCATCTCCTCCATGCTCTCTTTCGAGACGGTGAGCATGCTTTCTGGGAGACTTCGTCTGCAGCTGATCACAATTACATAGCAATCATATTTTTCATTGTGAGTGTAGAAAACCTGCATAATGTATTACATGACCGACAACAGGAACAGGCTAGTATGTTCAGTAATGCGTTGATTGTCACCTCCTGGTGAGACTCGCTCAACCTCTTCACTCATTCCATCTACTTATGATGTTTAGGACTGCATTTCGGGACGTCAGTCTTCTTTACCCATAGCGGATTATTTGTCTTCCTGACTGACATGATACAATTCCCAGGATCCAAAATATTTTCTTGGTAAAGGGTGCGTCACCATCAATATGGCCTATCACATTCAGTGAATCTATGGCATCTAGGTTTGCGATTCCGTTACTTTCAGTGGCCGGTCAGCGGCTAGTCCTGAACCTCCGAGGTCTCAAAGCGCGTACCTACACAGCCCACGATATCAGCCGTGAAGTGGACCGGCAACTTCAAGTATTTGCTGAAGCAGAGTCTCCAGGCGGAGATAACATTGAAGAGACAGAACGTGTGCGAGAGTAGGTGAGTATCAGGAAATACGAGTTAAAATTATTTTCGTTGGTAACCATCTGTTATACTGTATAAAAATGTGTCGATCGAAAGTTGCTGACCTTTGTGCTCGCTTGTCTTTTCGTTTGCGTTACCCATGCCCCTTTTGAATTTTTGTATTCAGTATAAGTCTCGCAGGGCCATATCTGTGGCAAAGGCCGCTACCTTTTGTTTTGTTTTTGGGCACGCGATTTGATCTAAATTGTGACTTATGGTGAGCCTGCGATGCATTGTATTGTAGCGATCGAAACCAATGGCATTCAAAATGTGTGGTGGTACAAAGTCCCACAACTCACCCATCACACACAGTCGCTTCACGGACGAGATAGACTTTAGCGGCCAAGTAGATGCCACTCGTGACAGTCATCATTGATTTTGTTTCGTGTGATGTTCGTCACACATGAATCTCCTCAGCTTGAACTTCCATTAGGACATCAATTCTGGCTAAGTGGCTGACTCATTTTGTCCTGCCAGAGCCAAGCTCCCTAAGCACTGGATTTTGGTACGGCATCATGGGCGCCCTTACTGCGATGTAAAAACTGATCTCTCAGATGATTACTTGTGAGTCGTTCTTATGTTCGTACACGATCAATGAATTGTTGGCAGGTCCATCTCTGATCGCAACACGCACCCGTTTCCACCATCGCACTGGGCTGTCTCGATGATTTTGCTCGCTGTATATTGAGCTCTAAATGGCTCCTATCTCGCCGCCCGGTGATCTAGTCATGAACCATGATATATCCGCCTGCAGATGGCCTGTCGATTTTAAGTCCAATTCAAGGACACAGCTAGTACGTGCATGGCGATTTCTTGCCCGCTGCGACGTGTTATACCGATCTGTATAAATCGAGCGTCGCCAGAATGACTTCTGGAAATCGTCGGTATGTGCTGAATGAACATAGGTGGCACATACTATTCATAGTGACTTGTA
This sequence comes from Suillus alpinus, assembly GCA_003316505.1. NCBI lineage: Eukaryota > Fungi > Basidiomycota > Agaricomycetes > Boletales > Suillaceae > Suillus > Suillus alpinus. The sequence goes on from QFEX01000487.1 coordinate 22,906, forward strand.
ACATTTCACTGAACATGCTGGAAGTCACGAAACGCTGTAGTGCCTGTAAGTTCTGATGGGTTACGAAGGAGGGAATCACAACATGCACGTGGCACCCCCATCACACTACAATGCGCAGCACCGATCAGTGTTGGAATGTCCTGGAGCCGAGGTCAACGGAAGCGGCTTCATATCGAGCCACCAATAGATTCATTGATGGGTGTGAGATTTGTACAGCAGGGGCACGTTGTAGGGTGCGACATGATTGATTAAAGCAGCCAAACGAGCAGGCTGCGAAGCTCAAGAAAAGCAGGGCATTCCGCATTGTGGAACACTGCGAGGCACTGCCTGAATATGACCACTCTCAGGCCTCAACCTCGTTCCACTGCTGTAAGACAGCCTGAGTGGAACGAGAAGCAGCTGAACTGAAAAGCACTCAATGTCTGCCATGCACAAGCCCCTACAACTTGAGAACTTGCTGAAAATTTTGACTTTCTAGAACAACGCTCGACTTCATCTAGATCCTCGTCCTCCGCCTAGCCCTGAGCTGTATTGAACTCTTCATTACGTGGCGCAACGGTGGGGCTCGCTGCGGCAATGCACGATCATGAGCCTGTTGGTGAAGGGACCCCATATGCCGCACTAGCATTCTAGCCCGACTCCACGCAATGTGAAAGTCCATTTGATTCTGTATGTTTATCGCGGATGAGGCTCGCCTCCTGAATCGGACAAACTTCTGCACCAATCCAATTCGAGAATCGAGACGAGTTGATGCTTCCATTTGCTCGGGCAATGAGGACGTTAATTGACCTCTGTTTGATCAGGCTGTGTCGCGGTATGGTATTGAAAGAGGCCGAGGAGCGTGCCAAGCGTCTGGTCAGGCTGTGCGTATGATTCAGTCACTGCTACTTATGAAATGAATTGTTGGTGCAGACTCACAGGAGGAGTTAGGACAGTTCGCAGAATGGCAGAAGCAGTTGACTCGGAAGAACCGATTGTAGAGTCCGAACATTCCCTCATCAGTGACTAGAGTGACGAGTCTTGACCGAATTACGATACGATATCACCGGCGTCGCCAAAGACCTGGAAAACTATAAATGCCACACAGCGGTGACTCGGACCAGAAGTGAGTGGGGTTACCATGGCCGTTCCTCATCACAGAAGACATGGTGGCGCTTCAACTTGAAGCACCGCCACCAATTATCACCGTCCTTCGCCACCCTCGTTCTCGGGCTCCAGCACTTGGGTGGAATTTTGTAGTACCGCCTTGTTCGCAGACTACTTACTATTGACACTATTGACGTAAGTTCATTAAGCGCTTGTAAGCCAACTTCGTCCTTGGTACTTGGGCGCCCGAGTCAGCTTCCGATAGTTCGATTCACTGATTCGGACCCTTCTATGCCCACGAGCAGGTATCAATTAGGGTGTCCTGAATACCCTCAAGGCCTGCATCGATTCCCTCCAACTTCCTGCCCACTTCGTCGCATGATTTCTGTGTCACATTCGCCGCTCTGATTCTCCTCCACTGGGCGCTTCCCCA
>QFEX01000490.1:1322-20457 GCA_003316505.1 Suillus alpinus
CACAATTTTTCTTCTCACTGGAACCAAACTAACGATGTCGAACTGCAGGGGGTTTTGCGTACGGTGTACGAGCTTTACAAAATTACTATTCTGGATGACTGCAACCTTCAATGACAGCTCCTTTCTGTGCTCAACGCACACTTCCAGACCGTATTCGGTATTACCAAGCTGCAAAGCACTTTTTTACAGCTGGCATACTTTGCAAGTGTCTGGTCCTTGGGGATGGTATGATCTCCTGACCACTAATTAGGGTGCTTATTTCGTATGGGCACCATGCGCTGGTGTAATTGTGAGTAATATCAGTGGTTCTTCCACAGCAATACTGATTAAAGCAGATTAGACGGATGGGATACAAGGTAACTTCTGATCCGTATATGTACAAACTAGATACTAGCTGATTTTAATTTACAGAAAGGCATCCACGTTGGCCTTGGCTTGTACTCGATTGGTACCGATGTTCTCGTTGGTCAGATGCATTGACTGACCTTATCTTAGGTGCCATATTCTGCTGGCCATCAGCGAAATTCGAGACGTATGGAGGGTTCGTTGGGAGCATATTCGTAACTGGTAATTTAATTGGAAGAGTTTTATGAATGTGGTACTGATATCTCATTGTCCCCAGGGTGCGGTCTTTCAACGCTTGAGGTTGCTGCCAACTCCTACATAACTGTACTTGGCACACCTCAGTATGCTGCGGCCCGTTTGAACTTCAGTCATGGATTTCAAGCCGTCGCAACCTTTGCCGGACCTTTGATTGCTTCACGCTGGTTTTTCACTGGTGATAATGCGACCAGTCTCGGAACCGTACAATGGTTTGTCCGTGAGTGTTTATGCTCGAGCCACACTAGAATCTCTTCAGGGTCTATCTCGCGGTTGCTGGCTCCGGCATAGCACTTCATATCCTATTCTTGTAAGAGCAACCTCTGAACTGAAGATCAGTTCTCACCTTCGATAGCTTCTGCGACCTACCTGAAATCACAGAAGATCCTTTGGCTGACGAGATAGACGACTCGGAGGTCGGGATCATATACAGCCCAGGACCTTTGTGGAAGCAATATCGCTGTGTCTTGGGGTTTGTTGCCCTGACTGCCTACTAGTGCGCTCATTTAGTTGTCTTGAGCTTCTGCGGTGAGTTTGACATACAACACAGCGGCGCACAAGTGACGGTCGCCTCTTTCGCAGTCAACTTTCTCGTAGACCAAAAAGTTGGTATTGACCAGTCAAAGGCTAGTCAGCTCCTCTCATTCTGCCAGATCACCTTTACCATATCACGGTGAGTTATAATTCGACTACAATCTCATGGCCATCTTAAATGTTACTCTTGCAGGTTTATTGGTGTTGCAATACTCAACTTTATCGACCCCGCCTTATTGTTAGCCTTCTACGGGTTTTGTTGTTCTCTATTCTGCCTCCTGGTTTCCCAGCTTCCAGGTTATCGTGCTGTCGGGTGTCTTTTCTGTCTCTTTTTCTTCGAGTCCATTTGCTATCCCGTGCGTCCATCTAGTTATTGAGCTATAATTCATTCCTCATGCACTTTTAGTGTATATTCACCCTAGGTACGAAGAACCTTGGAGTCCAAACCAAGAGGGGCACCGGTCTCATCGTTCAGGTAAGTCCTCTGGTCTGCTGGCATTTCTCGATCCAAGGCGACTCACTAAACTCAGGGTGTTGTGGGTGGCGCTTGGTATCCTCTGGCACAAGGTGCTCTCGCCGACAAAACATACACCCGTCGCTCGTATCTTGTCCCAACGTCAGGCTTCATTGCCGTGACCATTTATGCCGCGTAAGATCCAACGTTTTTCCAAGCTCACACTGTCCTGACTTCTATTCAGCGGTATTGTTGTCGACCAGGCTATGAAGAGCGGATTCACATTCCGCATCCGCGACGAGCCCTCCGCCACACGTGCAGTTGATTGCGCTCTAACCAACTCGCTCCCCAGTGACACAAAAGCACGCTCGAAAAATGAAAGAGGGTATCCAGTGACGAATTGATTGTGGTCGTATGAGAAGTGGGAGAGCTCGATTATAATGGAGGAAGAGGATAACACGACCCTCTCAGTTAGTATAAGGCATTCACTACCGCTCAGATATTATCCCATGCACATGTATTGAGGCGAGTGTTTGTAATGCCATTGTAATTCCGAGTGAGTATCCGATATTGGGCGAGCCTGTATGATGTATGATGTATCACACAGCCGACGTCCTTGAACCTGCTATACGATCCACGATCTGCCCGAATTTAGCTCGAACCTTCAGCAATAGTAACAAATAACTCTTACAGGTCGAATGTATGGCAACGACAATAGGTTGCCAACGAATGGCAATTGACGCAGGAATGTCACAACCACGGGGAAGAAGTCGCTGAACCTGGCTATCAGGTTTAATTCTTCGTTTGGAAAATGCTCCACGTACCCAAACAGATTCAAGAAGCCAAATATTTCGACGATCATTCCAATGAATGCATACTTCATGAACACGAGCAGAATACCACCAATGAAGCATGCTGTTCCTCGAAGCTTCTGCTTTCGGGCGAAGAAGTAGAATGTCTTTTGAGGGCCAATAATCAAGGTGAGACCAGACAAGAAGAGCATCTGTGCAAGAGCTTGGTATGAGCAGGAAATGGAAGACAGGAAATTGGGTTACACACATTTCCTAGTGCTAGCAAAGCAGCATCGAAGAACATCATGACGCCAAGGAACATGAATAGTGTTCCGAAGGTCGTGAGGGCCACGCCAATTTCTGAGATACATTATTCTCGTTTAGAAATCAAAGCAGACAGCTTGGGTGGACTTACTTTGCGCATCAGACAACCACATGTCTCCAGAGTTCAAGCGTGTCTTATGAAGGGAAAGAACGGGTATGATGAGAATCACAGACCTGGCAATTACACTGGACAGGGTTCGTGAACGCGGAAGTCGCGTGACTGACACGTCACACTCTTCTCCTTACATCAACTGGCAGTACAAAGTCCTCAGACCGTTAAGGCTATCCTAATGCTATCTTCGAGGGAGAGGACTAGCTCAAGTATTCTACATGGCCGTCAGATTTACATGTCTGGTAATAAAAGTACTAAGGTCCAAGGCTACCGCAAGGACAGGAGATCATCTGGAATAAACGTAGCCATGTCTCTGTGAAGAAATGAAGACTTTGAGACACCGATAGCTTTCGAATAGGACAGTGAATGGTATTGAACTGTCCATAATGGTACACAATTGATATGTCGGATCCAACGATGAAACAATTGGCAATAATGGTATGTATAGATCTGAAATATGAGTCAGTATAATAAAATGAGAATGGACGAGGACGTGTCACGGACATTCCACCGACCAGTTAAATTTCAAAAGCACCAGTGTGGACGCCTCAAGCACTCTTCTCTCCGTGTCGTTGTTGCTCCTTGGCGGCAATAACTCTATCGTACGACTCCCTCAACGGACTTCGGTGCGCAAGGATGGATACATGTGCACTAAGGTAGGGTGGTGGGAGTAATGGGTGCACAGTTTCAAGGTTGGCGTAAAGACTAGCTGCAGGAAAATGCGAGGAATATTGCGGCGTTGACGGACAGGTGGTGGGAAGTTGTGCAAGTGATGACAATGCTTGTACAGAGCTTGACGAGGTTGATGACATGGATGAAAGGGTGCGAGTACGATCGTGTACGGCCTTGAAATGGGGTGGTTGGATATGCGCTTGAGTTGGAAGAGTGACCACCGAACGTGCGGATGATACTGATGTTCTGCGGTTAGGTGGTGGAGCATACGTAGTCTTGATACTGGATGGTGAAGTGCATATTCTATCCTCCGCGTCATAAGCCTGGGGTGCGGATATGTGCGCTGGAGCAGCTTCAGATGTGATGGTGAGTGGGGCGAGAGGCACCATCCGTGGTGTCACTGGAGCTGCATGGCCATATGACTGACCTCGAATAAGTGGATGCGGGCGCAATGGCGCATCATTTCTGCTTGTCGTCGAATGAGTAGATGGTGGGCGCGTTACTGACTGACGCTTGTGTGGATGCGAGCGATGAATAGGTGAAGTGTTCTCTGAGCGAGTCTCCATGATACGGCGTTCAGGAGAAGGGTGCTGAGAGAGATTAGATTGCTTCACTTGATGCCTAGATGAGGCTAGTGCTGGAGCCGGTGATGCACGTGCAACTGACACAGCTACAGCTGATGACGCTCGAGCTGGTGCATCGGGGGGACGGATGGTAGGCACTCGGGACATAGAGGGCGGTTGGGCTCTTGGAGTTTCCGGTCGATGTATGGGTTCATCAACGGGCGCAGCCGCGAGAAGCGAAGGTCTATGCGTCTCGACCGGTGTTCGAGACCTGCCGCTGTCGGAGCTCACACTGCTCGGAGTTGCTGCACCACTCTCGCTAGAAACCCACTCATCATCTTCATCCGCACTTTGGCTAGCAATTGTAAATCCTGCTTTAGGTTTGCCAGTTGTCTGCCGCTGGTTCGAGGGAGGCACATGCCGCTGCGCTTGAACCGGTAGCTGCTCCCTTGAAGCAAGACGTGTTGAGCTATTCACTCGAGGAGGGTACGGCGAAGTATTTCTCGAATGCGGCTAAACGAAACAGTGAATCCAAAGCGGGTGGTTCAGCCATAATCTTTGAGGGGTCAAAAAGTGATGCGACGCACGTCATGAACTAAGCCGTTTTTCTTTGTTCTTTCGGCTTGCTTCGCCGGAGCAGGATCCTTCTGCGTAAAGTGAAGATTCAGTGCTGCTTTGGAGGAGCCTCCCGACGATGAACGGGAGTGTGTACGAGGGAGGCCCGTTGCGCCAGCGCGGTGAGCTTTGGGAGGCATGTAGGAGATTGAGTGGGATTGGGTCTCCGCTAACCGATTACTGTCATTTGCAGTCCCGACAACGAATTTAACAAACTTGAACAACCATCACATATGCCACCATAATGCCATGCCCATTGGGGAACATCTTTCCTTCAGAATGGTACTTAGGAGTTTGAGGCTTGTGCAAGGCATGTATCGGTTTATCACAGTGTCATGCCCTCCATGCCAGCTGCTCTGAATTTGTTGGACATTGCGCCCGACACGACTTTTTAGGCCCTGAGCCCGCCTAGAATCTGATTTCTTTGAGTTACTCATCAGGAAAGCCAACATTTCTTCATGGGAGCTATCCTACGCTCTTTCAATAGTATCTCAGGCTTCTTGCTGACCGGCAGTAAGTACCTGTCCGATATAAGTCCGAATTTCATTGAATACACTGCAAGTTCTCATTTTCCGACAGGTGCGTTTCCAACCTCATCGTCTGGTTGGACGTTACATTGATATATAATATTATGTAACTATCACATAGGGACTCAGGAGGTCCTTCTATCTCCCAGATCCAATGACTGTGAATCATTACCAGCGAAATGGGGACACCTTAGGCACGTCACACTGAAAAAAAGGCTCCTAGAACGATTTCTGGTCAGACGTTAGGATTGCTATTTTAAATGCCTCAAAAAAGGAGTATCGATTTCGAGTTACTCAGTTATTGAACCACGATGTTGGCGAACTTCTCACTATTCACTGTCTGTGCCTTTGGCGGCACTATCCCTCTTCTTTTGGCCCTCATTATTGCGAGGCGCAGAGTACCCTACTCTGGCCCCCCTTACCCACCTGGTCCAAGACCTCTCCCTGTGATAGGCAATGCCATGCATATAAGCATCAGCGCACCTTGGTTGGCATATACAGCATGGCAGAAGTATACGGTGGGTCTACATATACTTGTGGTCAGAGACTCGACCCGACATCTTTCAGGCGACCTGATCCGTGTTCGATTGATGGGACTGGAAGTTGTTGTCATCAACTCAGAGAAAACAGCACGCGCGATGTTGGATCAACGATCTGTCATTTACTCAGACAGACCTGTCCTTGCGACAAATAAATTGTATGTTCCTTTTCAATCTGAGCTGTAGCTTATGTCTTGTCACAGCTATGGCGTGGAGTGGAACACGGTCATGTTGCGCTATGGATCAGAACTAAGATCTCATAGAAAGATATTCCATCATGCGTTACAAGCAGATTCCTCACTTCGCCAGCGTGAAATTTACTTGCGCAGAGCTCGGACCTTTCTTGCTAGCTTGCTGAACGACCCTGAAGGTTTCGAGGCACATATCCAGGGGTTAGTGACCATGCATAGCATCTCATCCTTATGCTGAACGTTGACGCTTGGGCAGTTTTATAGGAGCAACCATTATGGGGATTACGTATGGATACGAAATGCAGTCAGAGAATGATCCGTATGTCTCTGCTGTCGCGCAATTGGCCGAAATCCTTACGAACGGGCAAACTCCTGAGAGAGCAGCTATTCTCTCAGCATTTCCTTTTCGTAAGTTGACATCGATTCCATTATGTGTCGCTGAGGTTTCTGCAGTTGCACATATCCCTGCCTGGTTTCCCGGTGCAAAATTCAAGCGGGATGCATTGTACTCTAGAAAGTTGGCTCAACAGGTGCTTGATGCGCCTTTCGAGTTTACGAAATTAGAGATTGTGACTACTCTCACAAATTATTAGAGGTAATATTTGTAGCTGACTTGGGTTTAGGCAGCCGGGACTGCGTCGCAATCTATGGTGTCTGATTGCTTGGCGCAAATAGGCGAAAAGGACGATCGTGAAGCGCAGGAGTCCGCGATTAAGGCGGCTGCGGCGACGGCCTACATCGGTGAGGGCCATCAAACTCTTTCTTCCACCAGCCTCAATATTTGGCCCGTTGCACCTACAGCCGGGATCGAAACGGTATGCTTTATCCACTTTTCGTTAGGTTCTAAGAAGTAGTATTTACAAACACAGAGCTCGTCGATGTTGCACGCATTCATTCTCGCCATGGTTCTCTATCCAGAAGTTCAGGCCAAAGCCCAGTCCGAAATTGACGCCGTTATTGGTTCGACAAGGCTGCCATGCTTCGAAGATAGACCTTCATTGCCCTACATCGAAGCTATCCTCAGAGAAATGTTAAGATGGAACCCTGCGTTACCACTAGGTGTGTGTCATCACACCAAAAGTTGTTGATTTATTACCCCAGTCATACAGGGATCCCTCATGCTACGTCAAGCGATGATATATTTCAAGGCTTTTTGATACCAAAGGGTTTGTACTTAAAATTCGGTCACATTCTGTGATGGATCTCACTGGCTCTTGCAGGAACATGGGTGATCGTCAATCTCTGGTACGTGATGATTTCTCATTTTCGTTTGAATGTGACCACGCTTCCTTGCAGGGCGATGAGTCGAGATGAGGAGAAGTATCCCGATCCAGATGAATTCAGACCTGAGAGGCACTTGAGCTCAGACGGGTCATTGAATTCGGGTTCAATCATGAACAGCCCTATGTTCGGTTTTGGGCGACGGATTTGTGAGGCATTTCCCAACGAAAGACAGAATAAGATTGTTGACTTCAAACAGGTCCAGGACGGTTTGCGACAGAGTCAATGGTGTGGGCTGCCATCGTTTCTATCCTTGCAACTTTTCGTATAGAGAAGGCGAAAGGCGTTGACGGCCGTGAGATTGATGTGAAGTCACAGTTTACAACCGGGATAGCGATGTTCGTCGATGATGTTGGCCTTTCCGGTTTTGCGAGCTCATCCATATTGCAGACGCCCTGTCCATTTCCGCTGCGCATTTGTATGTCGTTCTGCGCAAAAGGAGCAGATGGTCAGAGAATGCAGTTGACTAACCCTTGACCGGAGGAAGCTCGACGTTTTGTGTAACGACAGTAAAATAGCACTTTGCAATGCGGAATGAATGGCAATCCCCCTTACGTCTAAACCTGACATCCAATAAAATAGGTGCGGTCCAAAAAGCAAGCATTACGGCGATGCATCCCTCAATGAGATGACTCTACGGCATCCAGTTTCATATCCACGATGCTGGAATACCCCAATGATGATCCGCAGTTACAACGAACCGCGCTGCATAATTGCTCGTAATGAGGGAAATGATTGATCCACTATATCTTTATTGGACAAACAATTGTAACGATGCTGCCTGGTATCAGCTACAATCGTTCCACCAAACTTCTCGCATATCGGTAATGGGCTGGGATCAAGACATGCAACTTCGCCCGAGATAGCAACGCTGGGTTCAAATGTTTCGTACCGGGAACGCGGGCCTTGGGAGGCCTTGGGTCAAAGAAGACTTGGCCTGCGTGGCAATCGCAACTTGAGTGGCGCATCGGGTATGTCGGATGTAAGCTTAAAGGATTGTGCCTATTAGTCTCAAACCGAGTACGAGTGGAAGGGGGCACAACGAGGAGGACTTGGGCTCACTATCCCCTCCGAGCTTCAAGCACTGCTGGCAGTCATTGTCGCCGAGGTCTGTCTCAAATTGACCAGAAACACTTTTGTGCTGTCTGCAGTAAGTATATGGACTTTTGCAATGACATTGTCCTGGTCATAATCGTATGTTCGCTTATCAGTTAGGACTCGCTGCGAGTAAATTGGTATGCTATAGAAATATTTAATAAGACAATGAACTACACAAACTAAGAAATAAAAACTGACAAGGGGGCTCTCGCGGTAACACCGCACTGTTTGCATAAAGGACTCGAGTTTCTCTGAATTCCAGATGCCCGATGTGCGCTTAGATGCGATATTATCATATAGACTGTCGGATGGCAAACACTTTTTTTAGAGGGTCTAATACCTTTCTACCTCCGCGATGACCGCGAAGGACGCAGCGGAGTGTGTGCACCGTGGACGACGTTGTCTTGCTATATTTAAAATCTCGGGCCCTCAACGGTGTCCGTCTTCACAACGGATCGAATTATACTGTCACTTTCCGAGTTGCGGATTGCCCCATCGCACTGTATACCGTCCAAAAACGCCACCTTAGGCCATATACATCCGCCGTGTGCCCAGGAATGCCAGGACTGCCTGACAGCGATTATCATGAGCACCTGAGGCGTGTAACTGATTATATCCCTATTTACCATCCGAGAACCTGAGTAGGAGAATACCTACCTATATCTACCATGGTTGGGGAATCAATGAATCACTGGGCGCTTCTCAGGCCACAATTGGAAGTCCGCGACACCCGTGACTGTGATATTGGGTTTGCTAAATCAACATCCTGAACAATGCTGGCAACTCCATAATGTTATGTTCATGCCCGCCAGCCTCCGCCAGCTCCACTATTTTCCACAGTCTGCCATAGAAGGCGTCAGCATTACCTGAAATTAGAGGTCAATCACACATGCATCAGCCTAGACGAGAAGTTGGCACCATAGAAGTCCCGTAGTCAATTCGCTGCTCCTGTGATCATGTGCACATCTTTCTAGCCATGGTCACACTCATTCGTCGGACCGCTGCTGTTCACCTAGTTCATCGAGACACCATCTGAACAGATCTGAACTCGGAAGCCTGGGGATCTCCAGGAGATAAGCTCAGGGACCACTGCACCAAGAAGGTATGCAGAACTACTTATCAAACGTCTTCACACACTAGGATACCACCAGGCTGCCCGATCATCAATCTGCTCCACAACACGATCAATACAAAAGCCGAGCTTGGCCAGGCTGACCTACAAACCATGTGGTTCGAAATATTCCTGCAGATCGGCAAATACTGTTCGGTGTTAGTAACTTCAAGTCCCAACGATGAAAGTGCTTCTTTGATATGGTTCCTGGTGGCCAGCATGAAAACATGAGGTCACGCACCATGAAACATCGGTGGTGGATGATATCAATGTTTCAGGACTCTGCTTATCATAGTGAAATAAATGCATCTTTCTTGTCACTATCAGATATGCCATGGCTCTTCGATCACCGGCGTCTTCTTTCCCCAGTAAGTGTGGTTTAGGTTTAGTTGCAACTTGTACGCCAGTCCTGAGCTTAAAATGTGTCTTGAATAGCAGAATCCCTGTCTGAGCCGGAAATGAAGAGAGAGGGTAAGAACTGGCGGACGCGAACTAGATTGGATCCCCTTTCACCACCAGCTAGCGGGAAACACAGGTGCGAGATCGCAGAGTAATCTCAACTCATAACATGAACACATTGGCATCATCGCATACTTCTATGGGCTGTTTAAGATTTCCTGATGTGTAGACATGAAGGTGTCCCCATGAAGGGGCGTTGTACAATGCGAATAGAAGTGCAAAGGGCTGTATGAAAATGACAATTCGACCCGAAGAGCTTGCCAATGAATCGAAAGAAGACTTGCCTTCACTGACCCCTTCCATCAACCGTCAGTCACTGTCCAGCATGTTGTAGCCCCCTTATGGTACTACCCGGTCAACCCCATCACCGACGGGTATTATCCGTCAGGAACGGCAAATGTTGCAAGGTTCGAAGACGCCGTTGTTCGATGGGCGCAACTGCGTTGCAAACAGCAGTATCCGTGTATTCAGAATCTAATCGACGCAAAGCGCAGCACGACATCGTCCTCACGTGCTTAGCATCGGGTGGTGCTTGTTTCAGTCATGCACACGGCTTCGATGTATGGGGTAACCAGAAAGGGTGTGCTGCGCTGGCCCAGTCGCAACCTAGTTCATCTACCTTACAAGTTTATGAAAATGAAACCCTTTCCCTGCGATTGCATGACGTCGGGAATACTATATGGGGTTGAGCGAAAAGAGTGAACAATGAATGTGACCTATGGGCGCAAAGAAATGAAAGCTGGCTAACCTTTGTCTCCCCTAGCAGATCATATACTAAGGAGATAGGCATTCCTTCTTTATTGTTTGATTGTGGGCTAACCTGCCAGTTCCCTAGACACCGAAGCCGATCAGCAGCTTGAATGATAACGCTCTTATCTCGCTATTGATCACAAGCAATTTCAACGAAGGCGAAATCGATAAAATGACCGCTGACTACCACGTCACCAGAAAGGGATAAGGGAAGATAAGGCCTGGGCTGCTAGCGCTTCCTCCAAGGTGCAGAGGCATGATTCTAGGACCTGATCGCAAGGACACAATCCATCATTCAGGGGGATATCGTGTACATTCGTTGTTGTGCATCACAAGGACCACAATTCAAACACCTGAAGGCACAGGGGCATACACGATGTTCCTGGGAGGTGAAAAGCGCCATCTCCAGGGAGACAGCCTGTTTTGTACAAAGTCTCCAGCGGCACGACTTGACTAATCATCGACATGACTGTTAAGACAATGAAAGATGATCTAGATCGTGACATTAGCTGGAGGAATTGTATGGGCGGTACTTACAATTGACTAGTAACATAGCGCCATAATCTACATGCATCCAAGTCGAGGCTCCGCCCGGTCAAAACCTCGTGTAACAGGAACTTGGAAGTGCCTGCAGGGTCTCAATTGAATGCACACCGTGACCGTGTGCTTCGGTCAGCTGGGCGTGCAGCCGCACTGGGTATATTGTGATAGCACCCCGAAGTCCGCACCTACACATGCCCAGTGACGTTGGCGTCCTTGCAAGAAATCAACACGATACTACAATGACGCTACTACTGTCACGACAAATGCTCACCAATATGCATGCCCTCGTCCAACTCATCTAGACATGGGACCAACTTTATTCGGAACCGGGTGGCTTTCGAAAAAGGAAATGAAGAAGCCGTAGGCGAAGATAATTTCCACGAGTGCAGGTGCAGTCAATCATGTACTAGCCAGTCCTACCCTATGATAACTTCCAGCTGCAGTATACTTGACGGGAGTTGACGGGTTTGTCAATTTTACCATGTGTTTGCAAACTTTGCCTAGCACCCTTCCAGCATATGCGATCCAAATGTCAACCACTTTGTCATTCTTCAAAATCCGAATCAACCTGGATAGACGATGTAGTGCAACGGGTTCGCAGCGGCCGTAAGCAAGCATGCTGCCTAACAATCTTGATGATTTTTGTTCATCCCGGGGAACTTGTGCTGCCAACCACCTCTCCGAATCCTGAAATACGACCCATCCTCAGACATGCCTGCATCATACAAGGTTCCATCCAGCCCATCAGGGTAGTATGACGGTGGCTAAAAAATTATGGGAGATTCGGGGCCGTGAGCGGTCATTCAAAGTTGTACGTAGCTTCCTCCGCTCGACCATAAGGTATAGTAGCACACATCTTCCTTCTAAAAGAAGTTCACGTACAGCGTCCCTTAAGTGCTTTGCTTCTGCAGTTGTGCTAAGAACGGTCGGAGTGGATCTTAGTAGAGAGGGCGAACGGCTCACTGTCGGCCTCTCTGTCGTCTGACTCTGCAAGAACTTCCCAAGGTCAGGGCTGCTGCGTCACGGGCAAGACGCGCTTCTCCAAGCTTGCTCCGGCGGTGCCGATGTCGATCCGTACGATTTTCCGGCATGGACGTAAAATCCAAACAGGCAATCCAAACACTCTTCCCTCATGAAAGATACAGGCTCGAGCACGGCCCATGTGGTCGCCTGAAAGAACGCACATCTGACTGCCATCTACGTCGATAAAGGCGAACCGTTATCTAAGAGAATACGTGTTATTTCAGCATGTGAGCGGACGGGTCAAGATTCTAACTTGTTTGGTTTAACTGAAACAAGCTTGAACTTCGACAGGTGAGTATTAGAACGATTCTACGTGTTTCTAGACTGACATTCTTTGATTGTGGCATGATGCAGTTACGAGATTAGCTCACACGTCTCCCCAAGGGTCGACACAATTAATCAATGACGGCAGAATTTTTGACAAAGATGGCTGCAACTGTCTAGTGAAAACCTTCAAACTGAATTCCACCTGAGCTCAACCTCCTACCGTGTGTCACTTCTACTTCTAAAGTTTGCTATGATGAGGTCACCGCATATTTCGCTGTTTCCTTCAGTTTCTCATCCTATCACCCGTTCGCTCGACCCTGTTTGACCTTGGAATTCGCTGATTTCTTGGTCCCTGAGCTTCAAATGTTTAGATCCCTCACAGCCTCAAATTTTAGCTTCTTGTCTTCTAACCGGCTGGTCAGTCTTCCGGATCATCGTCATGCATCTCCTGCTGCTATTTGCGAACGCCGCGCCGCGCCGTACCGGGTGTTCTCAGCGCCTCGAGTGCCTCAGCTGCCAATGCATCTTTCTCGGAATTGACGAGGCGCAATGGCGTTTCAGTTTGCAGTATCAGTGTCATGATCGTTGTGGTGAGAGCGGCTATCAATATTGCATCTTGCTCATATGTATTATGTCCCTAGGTAACCTTGGGGACCTCTATAAAGCCAAGCGGAGTCACCATCGGGGTACACGATACGATGCGTCCATACGTACATGATTTATCGAACTAGGACAAAGTCTTCCCGTCCACCAACTTCCGTCATATTTTGGTAACATTATGCGATCCGTCCGCTAAGACCGCGGCAGAGTCACGACATGTGTACGACCTGTCGCATGAGATACGTCCATGCATTTGCCATTTATCGAGATACCCCTAGGTACCATGCTGGCCTGGTGACCTCGGTGGTGAGTTCCACCAAAGCCAAGCGAAGTCACCACCAGGGCCGGCGCTGACATACATACATACGTCCACGATCTATCACACTATGTAAGACCAAGTCACATTGATGTATTTCGGTCAAATGGAATGGTAGCTTGATAAATCATTCTAGGTTTCGATCCCGAGTATGCTGGGAGGTACTTCTTGGTGTCCAAGAGTATGAATGGTGCCGGTGGAAAATGGGAGTCTCCAACTGACAGCTGGTGAGTCCGACAGGTACTCTCGATTTTGCCAAGGTAAATTATGATGATATCAAGACATAATTAACATGGGCTTATATGACAGGAAAGTGCGTCCCGTTACGCCAGAACATCCGAGCGATAAAATATTTTTCCATTCTAAACCAAAACGCAGCGGGCCTTTGGGAATGAAAAATCTCCCTCTCAAGAGTCCACCTTGCGTTTATGCACCGTCAGACGGATATGGAATTAGGACGCCGATGATTACTAGGCAATCGAATACAGGTGCAAACTGTCGTGTATTGCGGCGTCGAATACCAAGACCAACACAAATGGAGCTGTGAAGCAGAACCTCGCACTGTTCACTGATAATAATGTGGAGCTTCCGAGATCTCTCTATTGAGGCGCTGCGGAGGAGACGCCCTACGCCCTAGGCTCACAGAACTAGAAGCTGTTCTGCGGGGGGCTGGGCTGCGCCGCGGGTACAGCTAATTCGGTTACTTCTTAGTCCGTGGTGAGCCGTGATCGATCGGCCTGTACATGCACGTGTGAAATTCTACGGTGTTGGCGAGACAGGAACCCGAGACGGACGTATCAGATATGAAGTCAGTCGCATGTATCGGCTAGTACCTACGGAGTACTCAGCCTGCACGATAATTTCGTTTAGACGATGGTGCTTGTATGAAGCGCAGTTGATTGAAATGTGATGCATGATGCATTCACGCGCGATAGCGCGTATTGAAAGAGGGTGGGTGACGTGGCAGCAAGTACTAGTATTAGTATTAGGACTGGTAATAGTTGCGTTATGATACATGTGGAAGTGGAGAGCATTTCATTTTATTCTGCCACGTCGATTACATGGTGGATTGTGATAAGACATTGGGCCCCTAATCTCTGTGATCGGCGGAGGGATTAATACTAGGTGACCGGTAGGATGGCGCGATTGAGTGGGCGGGTGATGCGTATGCTGGAATGGTTACGATGAGGAGCATGTGGGGTAGCGCAGTTGATGACGAGAAGTAGGGTGGAGTGATGACTAAAGTCAAACTTGTGGGTGGGAAAAGAATGAGGAGGTCGGGGCGGTTGCGACCACGCCGATGTTATGACGGGGCCGGGATGACCGCGCGGGTACTTGGAAGCGAGTTTGAACAATGGAGACAAGTAGGACAAGGGTAAAGAGTAAGGGCGGTATCACAACGAGGCATAATGATAAATTAATTTACATATGTTTTTTGGAGGGTCGCACATGGTCTGAAACTAATTATGGTATATGAGCATGTGGTTCGTACGGTGGTATTAAATCGACGTAAAATGAAATCGTTGAGCTCGACGTTGCAGCGTACGATGAGTTCAAACTAATATTATATTATTACGCAGTAATACAAGGATTCGAATTCGATGATGCACAGAGTTTAGTAGAATATACTAGTAGATAGTTAACTTTGAAAACTGCGGGTTAACCGAATATGGAAAGAAGACCGAGATGTAGCACATGGCTATCGTGGCTGTAATAACCTCTTCGGAAGCTGCGTTTCGTTTCGCGTTGCAAAGTAACTTGGCTTGAGCTCTCTCCTTCTCCTCCCCCCCTTCTTCTTGTCGTAAGTTCAATCTTTTTATTTTCAAATTTCACAATATCATCTGCCTCGAGGCTTCGAGTTTATGACTCGTGAGACTCGCTTGTGTTATAAGATTCGTTCCTCTCCCCTCACCTTCACTCACGCTCCTTATGAACAGATACGCTATCAACCTTTCAGCAGCGACAAACAACGTTGCATGCATTAGAACTAATATAATCTCAGAAGTCCAGCAGGTTTCTGAAGACTCTGAGCAGTCCGACGACGACAACGACGACGACGAGTTCCCCTCGTCTTCAAAGTCATCGTTGACTTCGTCGTTCGTAGTTCCAAGAAAGCGTTACAATTATCTCTCTGTTTCCCGACTACACGAGCTCATGTTGCAGTACTCCGCCCAACCAATCCCCCTCCCCCTTCCCTATAAACAGAACCGTAAAGATATACTCAACCCACCAAATTCTACTTCAAATTCTCGCCATAATGACTACCCACATGCACATTCTCGTCTTTTCAACAGGCGCTTCGCAAAGGAACCACTTCGCAAGCAAGTTCATTCCCCTTCACCATCCTCAACAGCTTCTTCGGTTCTAACCCCACCTGTTTTACCAATTTCTATTCCAACACCCCCAAGCCCAATTTCAATCCCATCCCCATCTCTTCCTTCCCCGTATCTTCCTTCATCCCCACTCCTCCCCCAAAGCCCCCTTCTTCCCTCTGTCTCCTCTCTCATAGAGGATGTACTCGCTCCCGGCGACCTCGTCGGCGAGGACCTACTTCTTCAGGGCGACCCAGTTCGTCCTTGCGTCCTCGCCCCCATAGACATGAACACTGCGAAAGAATTCCAAGTCATCCGTAGACTAGGAACAGGCAGCTATGCAGTCGTCTATCTCGTCCGTGAAGTCCTCTCCCGCAGCCCCGTCAGTGACGATGGCCACGTCGGCATCCTCGACCTTGATCCAACCCCTCCACCTATCGTCTACGGCAGGAGTTTTGCTCTCAAGGTCCTCTCAAAGGCCAACCTCGACTCCGCCGCTCTCACAGCACAGCTCACTGAAGTCACCATTCACCAGAGTCTCTCGCCACATCCCAACATCGTCACACTCCACCGTACCCTCGAGACAGACGCCTTTCTCCTCCTCGTCTTGGAGTTCGTCCCTGGCGAGGATCTCTTTTATTTTCTCGAGCAGGCACGGGATCACTATGCCCCCTCTCCCGACGAGAGCACTGAGAGCAAGACCCCTCCCACCCCCTCTCTTCTCGCTACCTTACATCCCTCTGCATTGCTAAGCCACACACGTCTCAGACTCATCGCAAGCATGTTCGCCCAAATGTGCGATGCAGTCGCCGCATGCCACGACCAGCGCGTATTCCACCGCGATATCAAGCCAGAAAACTTTATCGTCACCGACGGCTATGCACCAGCCTCGTCCTCTTCTGACTCCATGGAGCGCAAAGTCCTAGTCAAACTCACAGACTTTGGTCTCAGCACAGACGAGCAGGACAGCGCCGACATGGACTGTGGGAGCGCGCCTTACATGAGCTTCGAGTGCCGCAATAACGTCGCCCCGACCTACAGCCCCGAGCGGAGTGACGTGTGGAGTCTCGGCATCGTTTTGATCAACATGTACGCTGATTTTTCATTGCTGGATTATCTCTGACACCGCCTTCAGGTTGTACCACTATAATCCATGGACAGACACCTCTGACGGCGCTTGTTCTTCCTTTTCCCTTTTCCGCACACATGGCGCCCACTTTTTCATGCAGCGCTTTACCGGCATGACCTGGCCTGTTGCCGAGTTCCTCACCCAGCGCGTGTTCGTTCTGCCACCATTCGACGCTAGCCACATGCCCATCACTGCCAGGCAGTTCGGTGCCTGGATCAAGGACCTGCCTGCACTGCTTTGCGACCGCGAGCCCTCCCACAGAGGCCACAAGCGCGTCCTCAGCACAGCTTCATCGACGCTCGGACACCCGTTGTCATCATGCCCTCCCTCGCGTCGTCCATCATCCCGCGCTGCATTGCGCACGCCACTCGTGTGCAGTCGGTCATTGAGCAGGGCTCCAAGCGTGGGTGGTGTGCTGGTCGAAGAGCCAGAGGATCTATCGAGAGAACTGCCACGCGAGGGCCAGGACGAGCTCCTCGACGAGGACGGACGCTCACGGTCAACCAGGAAACGAGGAAAGCGCGGGTCGCGAAAGGGAGGGCAGAAGACCACGACGGACGAGACACTCCAGACGCTCGCTGTCGCATCGCAGAGCTTGGCACGGGAAATCAGTCTGGCAAGTCGGGGCGCAAGCCGTTCGTCATCGCTCGCACCTGGTATCATAGATCTGAGCAGACATGCAAGCCATGCATCGAGTCAAGCGCGTACGTCTGCCCCTGTGGTTCAGGCGGTAGAGCCCGAAGCGCCTCGGCCTGTCGTAGTCAAGAAGCCAAGCAAGTGGAAGTTGGGTTTCGGAAGCGGAAAGACCGTCGCAGTCACCCCCACGGAAGAACCAACAGCAGGCACCGCAAGCAACGTGACGAACCTCATCATGGGGCTCTCCCAACCCGCGCCCCATCCGCAATCCAGCAGCCCCTACAGCCAGAAAGCCTCGCCATACAACTCGCACAGCAGCATCAACGTCAACTCCAGCACGAGCGTCAATGCTGGATATACGCCGCTCACACGGCAACGTTCCCCAGCAGACGAAGCCAACACATGGGCACGGGGACGGCGGCCTGGTGCAACGTCCACGTTCAGCACTGCTTTTTCCAACACCGCGCCTCCCACTGTCAACGGAAGCGTGCGGGGTCATTCCCCACCTGGCAGCGTCCGAAGCAGTAATTGGCGAAGCTCGATGAGCAGTGCTAGTACGAGCACGAGCGCATTTACGCGGTATAGCAATTCGAGCGTCAGGAGCGTTTCGACGACTGCTACGAGTGTGAGTAGTGGGAGTTGGAGGGCTGGTGGTCAGGCTCCTCCGCAGATTCCGAAGAATATCAAGAGTGAGTTCCCTCCCTTTTTTTTGTGTGGAGCCGTTGTTGACCTGAGATGATAGTCATGAACGGCGTGCCATGGGAGCTTGACGAGCTTCCGAGGCAGATGCATCCAAATCCAGTGGGTGATATATTTGGGCAGCCTCCTCAGCGTAAACCACGAACGCGCAAGTCGAAGCTGGACACGATAAGCGAGAGGCCTGCGCCTTTGAGGGATGCTGCCACAAGTACGACTGATTTGGGTGGTGTTGGTGGTGAGGAAGACACTCCGAAGAAGGTGCAGAAGGGCCAGATCAACGCGCTGGCCAAGATGCTCTCTGCTCTGAGGCGTTGATGTACGTTGAGGAAGAAGTGTGTTGTGTGTTTTTGTTGTTTTTTGTTAGATGGCTTATGGCCTGTAGGTGCTGTGGATGTGTGTGGGTGTGGAAGGAGGCGGTCGATGTATTGTATGGTACCCAACTACTTACGGTGCGAACACCAGCCTTTTTTTATTGTTGTAATTCATCCGCTCATGCTGGTCTTCGTCGGTGTGATTAGGCTCATGAAGGCCGTTGTGCATATTTTGTGCTGCTGTGCTTTCTATCTGTGCATAATAATTTCCAATCCCTGGCGCAAAACTCAAGTTTCAAAAAAACCATCGCATTATTATACTTCGTTGCAAGAAAACCCAAACCCAATCAAACTTACCACGCTCGTTCGCTCTCGGACTGTATTACACCACATTTGATATGCATACATACTATAGATTCGTTTTTGTGTTGATGAGAAAAGCGAAAACACACATCTTTGGTGGTTTTGACCTTGGCTCGATTGTCGCTCGTTTACAATACGTGTACTTTTCTTAGGAGTCGACGCCTTTCTGTTTCGTAACCTCGACTTTTTCTCTTCATAACTCACAACTCTTCATATCATTCATTCATATTTGTATGTTTGCGCCACTGGTGTCATTTGATCAATTCGATGATTTTTTGTGCGCCACGTACGTACGCAGGACAGGGAGGGAGAGCG
>QFEX01000499.1:6301-23926 GCA_003316505.1 Suillus alpinus
GGTCTGGCTGAGCATCAAGGATTTCTGAGAGTGTTGTGGTCGAAGATGGGAGGGCATTGGAGTGTGGGAATGGGGGAAAAGTGAATCGACCTTATTGAACGCAAGATGCTGAAAGAATGCAGAATGCCGTAATGTTGAGGAAAAAGCTTGAAAAAGTCGAAAATCGCGAAAATCCAGGGAAATGAAAGAAGAGTGACATAAGGAGTGATATGGAGAATAGAAGGTTGACATAAAAAGCCATGATCTCGCTACCAAACACTTTTGGTGCGTGACACCGGCTGATTGTAAGTGCCAGAATGTGAAATGTCCCCCAAGTGCTGGGAAAATTATCTGGATTAATGTAAGAGTTGATTGATGCATTAGGGAATTTCATCGATGGAATATGAGGAAAAGAATAATTCTGGATAATGCGATAGCGCCCAGGTCAACCTGGTTTAGGTATAATAAAGAATGGAGACGATTGGAATGGTCCGATAAGCTCTTTGACCTCATTGACTTTGAACAGACCAATGTATCTCCCTTTCGTGAGCTCAGATTGTACAATGGATTGAAACTCTTGTTGATATGTAATGATAGAGTCCTTGTTAGGTGGTGTTTGCATGGATCTAATTTTAGGGATATCAAGATCAAAGCCTCAATGAAGACCTGATGATAAAAGTCTCACAAGCCATGTTCCTGAATCGTATGGAGTAAGGGCTTTAAACCTTCTGCACTTGAAGACAAGCTTGAGCTCCATGAGAGGAGACACCACAACCAGAGCAAAAGTGTTGACAATTGTGGGTAATCTCGCTGCAGCTGTTGGCGTGTTGCCAGTCACTGCAGATGGGCTTGCCGTCTCGCATAGTGAGTGCTCTGCTGATACGTGTACAGAGTGTATTGAAGGAATTGTCCCATGTTCTGAGAGCTCTGCACTCAACAATCTTGTGTGGGTTCCGCCCAAGGCAGACAGCGCAAGTGGAAAGGGCACCTCCACTTGCGACTGCCCAAAAATCCTGACATACTCTCTTCCCCCTGCTAGCATGCTCGGAGAAGCTGAACATTTGCATGATTCTTTCGAGTCATGTTGCTTTGCTGAGGACCCAGCTTGTTGATCTGACTACAATGAGCAACAAGCAGCATGTAGCGTGTTGTGTGAGGCATGTGGCATGTGGCATGAAGTGTGTGGCATGAAGTGTGTGGCATGTAGCATTTGGCATGAGGCATGTAGCATGAGCTGTATAGCACAATGTATGATAGAGGTAAATAAAAAATAAAAAACAAAAAACAAAATAGGAAAGAGAATTATTGATGAGCCAATGTCTGACTCACTATCAATGAGCAAAGCTGACCTTGTAATCACACACGTTATCTCTCTTGCTCCGTTCTTCCCAATATACCTTGTAGCCTCCAAGACCTTCTTGTTGATGAGAGATAGATCATAGGGTCCAGTATTGGACTTTGCAGCAATGTGCCAGCATCTGCGCTGCTCCGCTTGATAGACCAGCAGAGTCTTCTGCACTATTGGATCTCACAGGGAGCAAGATTTATGCACTTGGATATTCCTCCAGAAGATGGCCATCATTCTGACTCTATCCTCTGGCCAATCAGCCTCCTCCATCGCCGTTAAGAGATGGGGGCAAGCTTGGCAGAATTCCTCAAACAGCAAATTCTCGTCATTGATGATGGAGTGAGCATTATGTGTCAAGGCTGATGAAACCCATGCTGTTGACCCATCTGCCAATGTAGACAAAAGCATCATCATTGACAGTCTTCTTTATACTAGCTTCGTCTAGGCCATCGTTAGTGAAGTACCACAATTTGATGTACTCACCTTTGTCAAGTTTTCGAAGTGTGTATGAACACGGTGTGATAGTATGATCGTCGGGAATACCAGTAGGCAGAATTGGGGTGTACTTGCACTTGTTTTTCTTTCTCTCCTTTTTGTGAATAGACTCTTCTTCATTGATCCATTCTTGATTCGTCCTTTCTTGTTCCTCTTCGTCTCACTGGTGACGATGCTCATGCTGTTCTCTATCCTCATCTACCTGGTGCTGCCATAGAGCCTTGTCTGCAGTATTGTTCACTGCCCAAATATTTTTGAATAGCTGAATAGCTTGCTCTTCTGTGTTGTTCTCATTGATGAGTTGTGCCTGAGTGTTGGCAAAGCTTTCTGAAGTGTAATCCGGGCAGATATTAAGGTTGGGATCATTGAAGATTCTCGGCATATTGAGCTAAGTAATGTAGAGTTCGTGTAGAACAAATTGCGACGAAACAAGAGAGTAGTTGAGCAGTAGAGGGCTTGCAAGTACTACATGGTGTTACGCTTGGAGCATAGACTCAGGTAGTTACTAATGCACTATGTCCGCAGACAATAGTTAGATGCAATAGTATTGATTGGTATCGTTAAGGGTGGTCTTGACTTGGTAACTGAAGTCGTCAAGTTAAGACAATGGTTAAAGATTGATCAAGTTTTAGACACAAAGACGATGAGTCTAAGTGAAGTTTGAATACGAGAGCGGTCTTGCTCAAGGAAGGTCTATAAGATGACTGAGTAGATTCAAGTTAAAGAATACAGGTCAAGCAGATCGACTACTTATAGGTACAGAGACTTTAGGGCAGGTGTACCAGTACACTGGTAAGGGTAAAGGGTACATGAAACGGCAATCAGGAATGCAGTGTTCTGTGAGAAATGATCAAAGAAAGATAGCGGCGATCAAGTATCCTGTACAAGATAAGAAATATAAGAGATAGCATGAAAAAAGGGGTAGGGGCGGCATGTTACTGTAACATGTGGTAGTATGAAGCAAGAAAGGTGCTAAGTCCAAAAAGCTGTGTCGCCGCGTAGACCTCATTATATGCCCGTTCTCGTCCCTTGAACTTACATAGAATATAACATAAGAGGGAGAAAATGATGGGGGTAAGGAAGGTCATGGAAGGTCATGGAAGGATAGGAGCTGCGCTTCAGGGGCCATTACCAACCATAAGCAAAAAATAAAACAGAATGAATAATGAGATTTGAGAATGAGTCATAGGTAAAGGGGAATGATAGATCAAAGCAGTGACCATTACACACCATGACAAATGATGATAAATCCTCCTCAGTCAGCATTACCAATCACTTGATAAGCATGAAAGTGCTGTGCAGTGATGATCCAAGAGATATGACAGAGCAGATGAGGCTGTGGGGATAATAATAAAGCTGTGCGATGCTGTGCTGCAATGATGGCATGATGATCCAATGCTCTGCTGTAGAGATGTCATGTGGTTGGATGTTGGAATGATGACATGCAGCAATCAGGGGGTATATGCAGTCTGTGAAATTCTTCCCCAGCATGATAAGGGATGGTCATCTGTGTTACGCTTGAAGCGTAGACTCAGATGGTGACTAAAGCACTATGTTTGCAAACAATAGTTCAATGCAATAGTGTCAAGTGTCGTCAAGGGTAGTCTTGACTTGGTAACCGAAGTCGTCAAGTTAAGACAATGGTGTAAGGATCGATCAAGTATTAGACACGAAGACAATGAGTCTAAGTGAAGTACAATGGAGTGGGGGCCCCTAGGCAGGAGGTCAGGCGGCAGGTGGAGTCAGCCAGTGTTTAGCAGTGTTTGCAGCGTCAGCATAGAGCTCGGATGTATTTGCGTAGAGAAGCACGTTCTTCCTCCGTCCCATAGAGAGAGTGGGTGCAACCACTCCAACTGGTGAACAGAGCGAGATCATTTTAACCAAGCTTCATCTTGGTTTCCCCCTCAGAGTCCAGAGCACAGAATCCAGAGCATAGAGCCCAGAATAGAGCCCAGAGCCTAAAAACCGAGCAGAAGTCTAGAGTTCCAGAAGCTAGAGTCCAAGTTTAGAATAACGTCGAGCCTCGTGCCACAACATGAGGAAAACGCACCAAGCATAGCATTCAATTAGTATAACACCATTTTTTTCACTGAAACCCACATCATAGCCAAACTGTCTCCCTGACGAGAACACCCATTGAGAGATAGCAAAGGCCGCTTCATAAAGAAAATATTCAGAGACGCAGAGCATTCCGATACCACACTATCATCAAATTCATCGCCCTTAGACACACCAGAAATCAACCAACGAGCACTAGAACAAGATCAAGAGGAATCGGAATACGAGGTTGCGCAGCAACTAGCAGACAATAGAGACGACGAAGAATCTTTGCAGGGCGCACCACACCCATCCCTAACAAACCTTCCATTCTCTGATAACGACCACGAAGAGAAGAAGGGTGACGAGGAGATAGAGAACATCCAATTTCCCCCAGCAGATCCACCAAGTCCACCACGAGAGGCTTCAGTACCACCAACACTGACACCAGTGAAACCAAGGGCAACACAAGCCACAGCACCCCCACACAATCTCATTCCATTAGTCACACCAACTGCCGCAGCATCACCCAGCACCGTACCCACATACACACCACGCATGTCTAATTTGACAGGGCCACCGGCCCTATTTCATGGTTGAAGTGACGAGAATGCGCAGAATTTCCTGGGGGGCACAGAAATGTATATCTTGGTCAACGGCATCAAAGACGAAGCAGTGAAAGTCGAGCTACTTGGTACCCTTATCTCAGCGGGATCTCACGCAGACCTATGGTGGACAAATCTCGAGACGAAGCACAAAGTCAGTTGGACAGCAGTCAGAGCAGCATTTATTGCAAAATGGCCCGCAATAGTCGTGGTGGACAAAACCAAGTTGGAGTATCAGAAGAAACTATTAGCGTTGCGAATGAAAGAGGAGGAAGTTGGGATATGCATCACGGTCGCGGGAATCGAAATGTGGTCGCACATACACTTCCACAGTACGCTGAAGAAGTTAGTGCAGGATACAGGAGTTGACAGCGCACCAATCCTAATTCAACCGGTTCACGATGCACTTCCGCGAACGCTGAGAGACTTGACATCGTCAGCCCCACCGGATTGGGACACGTTCTTAAACGAGATCAAAGATGCCAACGTTGACACATTATTAGAGAAGGTGAAGCGAGAGAAAGAAAGGAAAGAAGTGGAAAACACGCAAAACGCTCGCATCACCAGACTTGAGACCAGACAAGGAGATCCAGTGGAGATCCTTCGCCTACAGATGCAACAAGCAACCATCGGAACACCCGTCAATCAAACGGCACCATACAATGTGCCACGTCCACAGATTCTGCAACCAAATCCCGCATTCAATAACACGGCTCGTCGACAGATACAATACGTAACTGGGAACCAACCAGGAACAACCCAGCGTCCTCAAAACCAACCTCCAACTCAGGAAGAAAAGGACATAATACGTGCTTGAGTTAACGAGTTAACCCATCATCCCGATACTCCAACGGGGCAAGTAGCATATGAAGAACAGCTCCGGCAATGGAGAGCCAAGTGGGGAAATGGAGCGAGGTGCAGCGAGCACACCTCATTCCCATTAACCCCAGGAACAACGCAAATATGTTCAGGGGAGTGCTTTAGATGTGGATCGCACGGACATATAAGTCCAGAATGCCAAGTACTGCAGGACGCACAGCTGATGAAGAACGAGACAATTTGGTGGGGTATATGTTCACGAACCCTAGGAACATATAATCGGGCATCAGTACCTCAGGTCAACATTGTGTTCGACAACGCATATGCACTTGAAACGGAGGAACAGGGAAAAGGGGACGGGTCATCGGTGTAGAGGACCACACGACGACCCACCATCAGAATATACCTCAGAGTAATGGACAACTAGTCCTCGTGTGTGAAGAGGAACCACACGAGGACCAATACGACAATCCCGCCGAACGTACTTCCAGTACCAATCATGTCACCAATCACTTTGATATAGAGAATTATGACATTGTGAACTTGTACTCGGCAGATGAAGAGTCGTCCAGAACTGCATGCCTACCTTTCCTACAGAATATCTCGTTCACCAGCCCACGAGGAGAGACGGTTCACGTCAAAGCCTTATTTGACGAATGTGCAATGATCAGCGCGATGTGCGCATCAATGTTCCAGAAAGTAAAGCACCGGTTAGGAAGCTGGGGACCATTGAACAAGCGGTTGCGAATGGCAAATGGGACAATTGTACCATCTCTGGCAGTATGGAAAGGCGAGGTCGCAATCACGGGCATCCGAGCATATGGAGAATTTGAAGTCTTCGATAGTGCAGGAGGATGGCATTTCTTGTTTGGGAAGCCGATGTTATGAAGCTTCAAAGCTATACACAATTATGAAATGGACCAAGTTCATATCAGCGGCATCGGAGGCGACAGGACACTATACAACCAAAGCCAAGCTACACGGCCAACAGTTGAAGAAGACCACGACAAAGAACAGGACATACGAGTTGTGGGAGACGGAGCAAAGACCAACAGCAAAGACCAACCAGTACCTGCGCAAACATCACAAAACGGAGCTCAGAAAAGCCGTGAACAACGTCGAGTGTACAATATCAAGCATAAACCATACCTGGCAGGACACGAAATCGCAAAAAGAATAGGCACCTGGCGGCACAAAATCGAGCCACAAGAAAAACGAGACAGAAGGAACAGGTAGTGGGGAGTAACAAACTCCCCCCAAGGGAAGTCCATCCAGCTCCTCGAGAGAACCTGCAATGCCCCGTAATTGATCAATCAACACCTATAGAACAAGAAATACCTATCTGCGTGTTAACGGAAGATGGCAACATGCCTGAAGACTCACTGGAGATGCTACTCAACACAATACCAGTTGACTTTTTGGAAAACGAGGCAGCTATATTCACACGTCTCACGGACCCGACGAACCCGAATCATGTCGCCTTCGTCGTGAAGAAGGTTCAATACGGCAGTAACCTGACGGTAGACGAACACGAGAAAGCAGAAGCACTAGTCGCGTCATTCACAGATGTCTTCGCAGGGTCATTATCGGAGGTGCTCTTGGTACCAGGTGCAAAACACACACTCAATATCCCAGAAGGCACAAGGTTCAACTTGAGAGTCCACCAAAGACCGCTTACGCCACCGCAACTCCAATTCCTACATGGCAGGATAGACGAGATGTTAGCAGCGGGAATCATAGAAAGAGCACCACCAGACCTGGTCAAATGTGCAGCGACAACGGTGTTAGCGAAGAAGGTACACGAACAGCGCAGCCTCACATTAGAGGAATTGCAACGTCGGGTCAACATTCAGTGCCAACAAGAGGGACTATCACCTGCGTTTACACTCCCTGAACAAGAAGTCCAGGAGGATATTGTACCACGGCAACCAGAAGGACCTCAGAAGTGGAGAATTTGCCAGAATTTCAATGAGGTTAACCGACATACCATCATAGCTCCAATGCAGCAAGGCAACATCAGAGCCAAACAACAGCGCCTTAGCGGACACAAATACGTCTTGGTATTCAACTTCACATCCGGGTTTTATGCAGTCGAGGTACCAGAAGAATCACGACCATTCACAGCATTTTATGTTGAAGGCAGAGGTTGGTTTTGGTACAAGTGTATGCCCATGGGCCTCACTGGTGCTCCCTCTACATTCGCGGACATGACAGCAACCCACTGATTGCAGACGGAACCATGGAACTATTTGTCAACGATGGAGGCTGCTCAGCGGACACATTCCAAGACATGATGGAGAAACTTACATGAATATTTCAACGCTGTAGGGAAAGAAAACTTTCACTATCGCCCTCGAAATCCAGGTTATTCATGACTGAGACGACGTTCGCAGGAGCCACCGTGGGCCCGAAAGGAGTGCAGCCAGACCTAGAGAAGTTAACCGCTATCGTAAATTGGGAGAAACCCATAGATGCACTGAATCTAGAATCGTTTTTAGGACTTACAAGTCATTTCAGGGACCTGGTACAGGGATACGCGAAGAGAGAAGGCCCTCTGAGGGACCTAGTGAAAGCAGTGCCACTGAAAACACCATGCTCAAAGGCCACATACCGTCGCATACTCCGAGACTTCAAGCTAGCAGAACAATGGGGTGATGAACAGAACAAAGCTTTTATAGACCTAAAGACAGCATTAGTGTCAAGGCCCATTCTGCAAGCTCCGCGCTACGACGGCTCACCATTCATAGTGACCTCAGACGGCTGCCAAGAAGGCTTCGCAGTGGTGCTATCGCAAAGAATCCGAACAACAAAGCAATCAGGGAAACTTGTAGAGAGACTCCTTCCAATAGCATTTGCTTCGAAACGCACATCAGCAGCTGAGCACAAATACAAATCATTCCTACTTGAATTTGCAGCGCTGAAATTTGGATTAGACAAGTTTTCGGATATCGTCTGGGGCTTCCCAGTGGAAATCGAAACTGATTGTCAAGCACTGCGAGATGTGCTCATCAACGACCATCTCAATGCAGTGCATGCACATTGGCGCGACGGCATCTTAGCACACAACATTGTCGATGTCCGCCACGTACCAGGTAAACTCAATGTAGTCACAGATGGTTTGAGTCGGCAGTGGGAAGGACAACTGCGGGACACCAATCTACAGGATGGAAGCAACTGGACAGTTAGTGAAGATTGGGAAGAAACATCAGGACTAACCAATGATATTCTACTGACAATGACAGAAGCTCCGGAAACAACGGTAAGTCTATTGGAGAGATTTGCTGACGAAGCAATCTTCACAGAAGTCATCAAAGCAATAGCACAAACAGGGTCAACCGCGCCGCTCAGGGACCGCAGAAGGGCGAAACACCAAGCATCGCAGTATATGATCGAAGATGGGAAATTATGGAGACTGAGAGGCGGAATGTCGGTGAGAGCTCGGAGCAGAGTCGAATGTGTCACTAGAGAAGAAGCAAAGACATTAGCAATACAACAGCACACAGAAGGGGGACATTGGGGTAGGGACGTGATCAAAATCGCACTAACGGATAGAATTTACAGCCCAAAACTCGATGAGTCTATTATGACAGCCATAAGAAATTGTGCTAAGTGTAAAAACTTCAGCACTGCTCACCTTCACTCACTGTTAGAACCAATTACTTGCAGGCACCCATTTGAGTTGTTGGTAGGAGACTACCTCACCCTACCCAAAGCGAAGGGCTATCATACACTAGGCGTATACCTCGACACATTCTCTCAACACGTCTGGGTCTTCAAGTACAAAACGGCAGGAACTGCAAAAACGACAATCGATAGCCTATCGAATATCTTTCGCAATTTTGTACCTTCAGAAACCTTTATGACAGACGGTGACCAACATTTCAACAACAACGAGGTCAAAGAGTTTTGTGCGAAATGGGCATGCAAACAACACATTATTGCAGCATATGCACCATGGATAAACAGCCTTGTAGAGGGAACTAACAAAATTTTGCTACATGTACTGAAACATTCATGCGCCCCAGATCTAGGTGAAGACGACTACAACAGCATAACATGGGACAAACTGCCAAATAGTTGGCCCGATCACTTGGAGGATGCAGTCACGGCGCTCAACTACCGCATCCTACCGGCTCTCAAGTTCTCACCAAAAGAATTATTGCTGGGTCAAGTTGTCAACACACCACGTACTGACTTATCCAACAGCACATCAATGCCACGACTCACCGACACAAGCACCCATATGGCTTATGTAGCCCAACAGCAGTTAGACGGCTACGATGCCACGGTACGACACGCGCTGTCACGCACCAAAAGTGTTTGGTAGCGAGATCATGGCTTTTTATGTCGACCTTCTATTCTCCATATCACTCCTTACGTCACTCTTCTTTCATTTCCCTGGATTTTCGCGATTTTCGACTTTTTCAAGCTTTTTCCTCAACATTACGGCATTCCGCATTCTTTCGGCATCTTGCGTTCAATAAGGTCGATTCACTTTTCCCCCATTCCCACACTCCAATGCCCTCCCATCTTCGACCACAACACTCTCAGAAATCCTTGATGCTCAGCCAGACCTTGCCAATTTGTGCAAAATCTTCGAAATCCTCGAGTTATACGTCCTATTTCCCTATCATTCCCCCAATCTGTTACGCTTGAGGCGTAGACTCAGGTAGTAACTAACGCGCTATGTCCGCAGACAATAGTTCAATGCGATAGCGTCATGTGTCGTTTCAAGGGTAGTCTAGACTTGGTAACCGAAGTCGTCAAGTGAAGACAAGACTATGAGGTTCGATCGAGTATTAGACACTAAGACGATGAGTCTAAGTGAAGTACGAATACGAGA
Organism: Suillus alpinus; assembly: GCA_003316505.1. Classification (NCBI taxonomy): domain Eukaryota; kingdom Fungi; phylum Basidiomycota; class Agaricomycetes; order Boletales; family Suillaceae; genus Suillus; species Suillus alpinus. The sequence continues at coordinate 16,428 of QFEX01000499.1, forward strand.
GCTGTCTTGCCCAAGGAAGGTCTATCAGAAGACTGAGTAGATTCAAGTTAGAGAAATACAAGCTAGGCAGATCGACTACTTATAGCTATAGAGACTTCAGGGCAGGTTTATACCGGTACAAGGGTAAGGGTCAAGGGCATAGGTAATCGATCAGGAAAGCAGTGTTCTGTGGGAAATGATAAGAAAGGAAGACGACGGTGATCAGGAATGCTGTACAAGATAAGCAAGATAAGAGATAAGGAGGAAAAAAGGATAGGGGCAGCATGTTATTGTAACATTACCCTCTCATCAAGGGAGAAAGTCACCGACTTTTACATATCCTCGTTACCATAAAGGTCATGGTCGAGATCAACGTCTTTGAGCAAGTCGCGAGCTTCCAGCTCGTTCCACTCCTTGTCGTCTCTGACCCTCTTGGATTCCTGGTCATAAGCGTACTCCAGTTTCCTAAGGTCAATGCGAAACATGTCAGAAGAGGGTCCTCGACGAAGGAGCTTCTTTCCCTCCAACTTGGGGCAGTACGAGGTCAGATGACCCGGGGCGAACTTGGTGCAGATGCGACAAAAGTACTGCTTGCAGTGTCGCTGTCTATGACCATAGAGGGTGCAGTGATGACAATGTCCTTCGAAGAAGTAGTTTTGCATGGTTTCTCCGGCTTCCATTTGGGCGACGCTGACGGAATACGCCCAGTCAGTTTTCTCCTCTAAGGGGTCCTTGCGCATCCTGAGCGTCTTGCTCAAAGGAAGCCCCATAGAGAGGATCGTCCTTGTCTTGACTCGCTTCTTTCGTCCTGCGAGTGACGTATAGATGCGTTCAGATTCTCTTTTCAGTTCGTTAATGAGAACCTGGTTGCTAGGCGCTGTCAAGAACGCTGGGAGAGTCGGGGGTGGAGAGTAGTGCATTAACTCGGGAGTGGATTCACAAGACGTTTTCAAGATAATCTCGGTTGGCATGGTCTCTGTGAGGACAGGTTCAATGACGGGGGCGGGGGTAGGATCGCTGACGGGGCTCGGGGTCGGAGTGTACGGTGCAGGTACGTAGCGTGGGGTTTGGGAAGGGGTTGGGGTGTATGGAGTAAGTACATAGCGCGCGGGCTGTACTGCTCCAGGTTCGGATTCGCTGTCCTCAGCGAATGGAGATGGCGAGCGAGTTGGAACAAATGGATACGCGGGTGGTTCATTTTCTCGTTCAAGGATCGAAAAACCTTCTGGGGGTGAGTTGAACGCGCGTTCTTGATTAATGCGATCGGCAAAGGTCCGAAAGTCCGGTCTGAACTGGAGTAAGTTCAGAAGCGCAGCCTTGATGCGGTTCTGATTGAATCTGATAGGGATAGTGCCGAGTGGCATCTCAGAGTCGCGTTGGATGTGGATGATGGTTGCGGTGAGTGCGTCTGCTGCACGAAAGGCGTTGATTATCTCCTTGAGATAGACTTCATCGTTCTCAGCGATGTAGTTGTCTAGTCTGATGGCGTATTGAACGTCGAGGATGACGGCTTCCCACCATGCGCGATGAGCGTCGTCAGTGATGGGTCTAATAAATGGTTCGTTGTTCATGAAAATGGAGAGTTCGGAGCCGGAGTTGGATCGAGAGTTGTTCGACATGATGGTAGATGTTTAGAGTCCTAATGCTCTAGCAACGATCTTGAGTCTCTTCTTATAGGCGTTTAGAATCTCCGCTGCATTTTCAAGTTCCGATTCTGGAAGCCACGAATTTTCCGATTCTGGATATCCGACCCAAGATACGAGATAGCGTCGGCGTGAGGGTGGCCCTTTGTGTGAAAGGATGGCTTCTATTTTGTAATGTTCACTTCCGTTGATAAGGTCAGGAGGCGGTTCTGTGAAATTGGGGCCGTGTATCTCTGTTTCCTGATAGGACGATAGCTCAGAAGCATGGAACGTGGGGTGGACTCTCCAAGTTGATGGAAGTTTCAATTTGAAGGTGATTGGCGATAAGACATCGATTACTTCGAAGGGACCATATCGTTTTGGCGCTAGCTTCTTTGAGGGGAGTCGTGTGATGAGGTGTGCTGCTGATAGCCAAACCTTGTCTCCTCGTTTCCAAGGTGTGTATTTCTGGCCATGAGAGCGTTCTGCCATTCGTTGCTGAGCAAGGCTATGGCAAGCTAGTGCTTCTTCTCTTATCTTCTGAAGATGTTTGACCCGATCTTCTGCGGCAGGGAGGGTGGAGTCAGGGAATGCGTATGGGATGCCTCGGGGTTCGTATCCCATCATGAGGAAGAACGGAGACGCGTTCCTGGCGCTTCCTTTTCTGGAATTATGAATGAATTCAGCCATAGGAAGGTGGTTTGCCCAGTCATTAGCGTTCGTTCGGCAATAGATGCGAAGATACGTCTCTAATTCTTGGTTCATGCGTTCAGTTTGTCCATCTGTCTGAGGGTGATAGGCGGTAGAAAGGGCGACTTGATAGTCGAGAAGCCTTCCAAGTTCTTTTGCAAGTTTCGATGCAAATTGGGGACCTCGATCAGAGATGATTTTGTTGTAAAGTCCGAACCTGCGGAAGACTTTCTCGAAGAAAAGTTGGGCAACTCCTTCCGCGGTTATCGTTTTCTTGCAAGGGCAGAGAATTACCCCCTTCGTAAGGCCATGGTCTACCACAACCATGATAGAGTCGAAGTCAAGGGATGGAGGAAGGTCCGTGATGAGGTCAACGGATACTTGAGCGAAGGGTCGGAGGGCAACGGAGGGAATCGGGGTGAGCGGAGGGGTCGTGGGGTGGGTGTTGGACTTCATTTGCTGACACGTTGCACAACCATCAACATACTTTCGGATATAAGTACCCATGCCGGGCCACCAATAGGACTTCTTTACATTCCATTCGGTAATAGTTCGACCAGGGTGACCGGCAGTTGGATGATCGTGATGGAGAGTGAGAATTCGATGGCGAAGATCTGAGGGTACGTAGGCTCTTGACTTGTAAAACAGGACATCATCCTCGAATTTCCAATCTGATAAATCAGATCTCATGGGGGGAGCACATATCCCGTTAAGTGCGTCAAGCGCTATTTTGATGGTGGGATCATCCGTAGATTCGTGAAGTTGTTTGAAATCTTCAGCGAGTACGGCGTCAATAAGTTTGACGAACAAGGAGTCAGGGAGAAGAACAAGATCTTCGTTATCAGAGCCATCGAAAGCATGATCAGAACGTCGGGACAAAGCGTCAGGGGCGGCGAGTTTTGAACCGGGGACATGATGAAAAGTCAAATCAAAATCACTGAGTGTCAATTGCCATCTGGCTTGACGACGAGTTAACTTCTGGGCAGAACGGAAGTATAACAGGTTTTTGTGACCCGTAAAGATGATGATAGGATGAGGGTTTCCTTCCAGGAAATGACGCCATGCCTGTAAGGCTCGGATTACTGCTAGAAGTTCTCGATCATAGATCTGGTAATTGCGTTCAGCCGGGTTGAAAGATTGTGACAGATATCCGCAAGGATGATAAGCGCCATTTTCGTCGGTCTGAAGAAGAACGGCTCCAGTAGCAAATAATGAAGCGTCGGTAGCAAGAGCAAATTGCTTTGCTGGGTTCGGATTACGGAGGACTGGTTCGTTAAGGAAGCAATCTTTCAACCTCAGGAATGACTTTTCACATATATCCGACCAAGAGAATTGATTATCTTTCTTGGTGAGGTCGATCAATGGTCGAGCGATGTCGGAGTAATGGGAAATGAAATGACGGTAGAAGTTGCAGAACCCTAGGAAAGATCGTACTTCTTTGACGGTAGTGGGGGATTTCCAGTCTTTGATCCCACTAAGCTTGGCGGGGTCCATAGCAACCTGTCCTGGTCTGATAATCATCCCAAGATACTCGACTTCTTGAGCGTCAAAGGTGCATTTTTCCGGTTTGAGGAATAGCGATTCTTTGCGCAGCTTCTCTAAGACCAATCGTGTTCGATTCTTTTGTTCTTCGAGCGTATCCGAGAATATCAATATGCCGTCCATATAGACAATAAGCCAACCTAAATTGATTTCGTCTGCGAAGGTTTGATTCATGTACGCTTGGAAAGTTGCCGGCGAGTTGCATAGACCGAAGAACATTACTTTTGGTTCGAAGAGTCCAAAAGAGGTCGAGAATGCGGCTTTCCAACGGTCATCCGGATGGATAAGGATATTGTTGTACCCTGACCGGACATCGACTTTTGTGAAGTATTTAGCGTCTCGGAGTTTGGCGATGAGGGGAGGGATCAGGGGAAGGGGATACGCGTTCTTTATCGTCCATTCGTTAATGTAACGATAGTCTTGACACGGGCGGAGAGAGCCGTCTTTCTTTCCTACAAAGAAGAAGCCTGAAGCTTGTGGCGACTTCGATGGTTGGATGAAGTCTTTTGCGACGTGTTCATCCAGAAATGCTTTCACAGCTTCAGTTTCTTTAGGGGAGAGAGGGTAGGCTCTGGAGGATTTCGGAATGTACCCTTCCTTGGTATCAATCCGATGATCTACTCCGGGACGAGATGGCGGGAGCTTATTGAGACCGTCTTTTGCAAAGACGTCGGCGAAATCATGGAGGTATTCTGGGACTAGTTCTTCAAACGTCTTTTTCTTCTTTTCCTGGGCTCCTTCCATTGCGAATTCTTGAGCTTTATTGCTGGTTTTGGTGTACTCTTCTTGCGTAGCGAGTATCCAAATATTCCGCAATGGGGTCTTCTTCTTGCATTGTTCTTTCTTCGAAGTTCCGTCGCGGGTAAGGGGAGTGTCGAGGTGAATATTTTCTATGAGTCGAACATTAGTCCCATCGGTAGAATACTCAATTAGGACTTCGTCGTCTTTGAGGGGATAGGTTGCGATTTCTTCAATTTTAGGAAGGAATTGGGTTTCTCCTACCCATACATCTTCCATAGTGTTGAAATTCGGGGTTTCTTCTGTGAGTGGGATTTCGGGTTTCTTCGTTTTCTTCTTCTTGGGTTTTATCCGTTCGATACAATGTTCTTTGTCTTTTGACAACGTCTTGAGAGGGGAAAAATCTTCTTCTTCCTCGTCTTCGACAGTTGCCTTTTTCGCTGAAAAGACGTAAAGCGCAATATGGTTCTTTCGGCGTTCATCGTTGATCATAGTTTCTACTTTTCGCGATTTAGAAGTCGGGGGAAGGGATATTGTATTGCTTTTCCAGTTGATATCGGGATTCATCGCCGTAAGCCAGGGTTTTCCAAGGAGGATATCATCTCGTGCCGAGAGTTGAGTGATATTAAACTTCCCCCACATGCATTGTTGATCGAGCCTGATAGGCAAGATGCAGTAGTGAGTAATTTGTCCTGCTTTGGAATGGCTTCCATCGACCGTGGTAATGTGGAAGGGTTTTCGGAGTAGATGGGTTGTGATGTTATGTTTCTCGACAAATTTCTTGTCGATAAATGATCCCCCTGCTCCGGAATCGATTATGGCAGTGGTTTCAACGGTTTTCGTGCTTTTTGTAGAGAAGAGAGTTACTGGAACTCTGAATTCATTGCTTCGTCCTACAGTTTTAGTATACAGCACGTAAATAGAGGAGTCTGACGTTGTTGCAGATCCTCCCGTCAAAAATCCGCTCGATTGGTGTCCATCTCTTCTTCATCGGTTTCGTCATCAGGGTTTTTATCCCTTACCGGTTCTTTTCCTTTTCCTGTTCTTTCAGCTCTCCTGGTTTGTTCCCTAGGGTGGAATTTCCGATCGTTGGCTCTGTGGCCTTTCTTTCCACATTCGAAACAAAGTCCTTCTTTGAAGTGTCTGTCACGTTCGGAAGGGGAAAGAGTTCTATCAACATCCATGGCATCGGGATCCTTCTGTTGCCTTTGGTTGTTGTTGTTGTTCCTGCTGGAATTCTGGTTATTCCGGTTATAGGACCCATAGTTCTGGTAGGGTCTTTTAACGGATTTCTGGAACGCCATTTTCCTCTTCCAGTTGGTAAATGCTGATAGAGCAGCAATGTACCATTTCGCAATAGTTGCGGGAATTTCGTCTCTTTTGAAGACGGCTTCGCATAGATTAGCGTCAAGCCCTTTCTCGAAGAAATGTATCTGGGAGATGTCTTCCTTGAGGTTCGCTTTGGCAACAAGCAATTTGAACTTTGAGATATATTGATTGAGATCGTTGTTGGTCATGCGGAGCTTGTCAAGCTCGGTGAGTGCATCAGTTCTCTCATCAATGGGTGAGAAGGAAGCGGTGAATTCGTCCTCAAACTTCTTCCATGTTCCAAATTGTGGTCCTGCTGCGGTAGATGAAAATATCTCCGCGTAATAGGCTTCTGCCCAAAGCGCAGCTGTTTCTTTCGTCATCAAGGACAACGCTGTTGCGATTTGTCGAGCATCAGTGCTATAAGCGTCCTTGTTGATATGATGATACGCTTTGACGGATTGTAACCATCGCGTAGATGTGGCTAGATTGCCATCATATTCTTTCGGTGTTCCAATCTTGGTTTCTGCAACCGGTTTCGTAGTTGTCGACATGACGGAAGGGAAGGGATTCGAAGGTGTTGGTGGTATGGGTGTCGATGTCAACGGTGGTGGCAGAACTGATGAGGATGGGAACGGAGCTGGTGGAACTACGTTCCTTGGCGGGATTACAAATCCGTGAATTGGTGGGATAGTACTCCGAGCTGGAAGGGTTTGTCTAGTTCCGTCCTCGGGGATGATATCTTCAGATTCGTCTGTTTCCTCTTCTGGTTGGTCTGGGGTGTCAGATTCTGGGGCGTTTTCCCAGCCGAATCTAACTCTCTTTGGAGGCGTCTTGGCGATTTGTCCTCTACGATGAGAGGTGCCGGTTTGGAAACTTGAATCTTTTGTTACGCTTGAGGCGTAGACTCAGGTAGTAACTAACGCGCTATGTCCGCAGACAATAGTTCAATGCGATAGCGTCGTGTGTCGTTTCAAGGGTAGTCTAGACTTGGTAACCGAAGTCGTCAAGTGAAGACAAGACTATGAGGTTCGATCGAGTATTAGACACTAAGACGATGAGTCTAAGTGAAGTACGAATACGAGAGCTGTCTTGCCCAAGGAAGGTCTATCAGAAGACTGAGTAGATTCAAGTTAGAGAAATACAAGCTAGGCAGATCGACTACTTATAGCTATAGAGACTTCAGGGCAGGTTTATACCGGTACAAGGGTAAGGGTCAAGGGCATAGGTAATCGATCAGGAAAGCAGTGTTCTGTGGGAAATGATAAGAAAGGAAGACGACGGTGATCAGGAATGCTGTACAAGATAAGCAAGATAAGAGATAAGGAGGAAAAAAGGATAGGGGCAGCATGTTATCGTAACACAATCCTCTTCAACAACTTCTTCCACCATTCATCGCATGCCATTATCCACTTGATCCTCACCACCATGACGACTATGCTCAACCAACATCATCCTCATCATCCAAGAGATCAAATCACTTCAGCCAACCTATGCAGATGACCATCCCTTATCGTGCTGGGGAACAGTCTCACAGATTGTATATATCCCATGATCGCTGCATGTCATCATTCCAACATCCAACCATTGTGTGCTCCATTACATAACGAGGCATGAGCG
>QFEX01000511.1:50672-81600 GCA_003316505.1 Suillus alpinus
TCTGTCTCATACCATGATGATTACGCGTCAGGATGACGAGGAAACACCTCTTCTGCAACGGCCTGAGCAGCCAATGGCTAGGACACCTCTGCCCTGGGATCAATTCTGGATTATACTGTTCTTGCAGCTGTCAGATCCTTTTTCTTCTCAGACCCTTGCTCCGTTCACTCCCCAAGTGAGTGTTTGGATATTTTTCCTGTCTGCTTGAACTTCAGGCTAAAACCGGAACTTTGTCAAGCTCATCAGAGACATTGGAGTAACTCACGGAGACGAATCGCAGGTTGGTCACTATGTCGGCATCCTGGTAAGCATGTCTTTATCGTTCCTGCCCCCTCGTTCCTTCCTGATGTCACCCCGAGCAATCATCATACTATGCAGCTCATGCACTGACTATTTTCCATTGGAGTCAACTGTCTGACCACATTGGGCGGAAGCCTGTAATACTGACAGCTCTATTGGCAATTTCTGTTTCGATGTTTTCGTTTGGGCTGTCGAAGACTTTTCTCGGTTTGGTGGCCAGGTTCGCCTGTTCAATATTAAATAGCACTCGTGACTGTCAATGACTGATATTCTTGCCAGCCGTGCTATCTGTGGAGCATTTAATGGGAGTAATGGCGTCATCAAGAGCATGGTGATGGATATTACGGACACAACGAATATGCCGAAGGCATATGGTTATATACCACTTCCGTGGATGATCGGAACCACAGTTGGGTAGGCATGCAGTACATTTTCTTGCTCTCGCACTAAAATTGACGATATTCCAGACCACTCGTTGGGGGATTTCTCTCCCGACCAGCAGATAGATTCCCTGAGATATTTGGGCGATCAGAACTCCTTAAAACCTACCCATATCTCTTGCCATGCTCTGTTTCGGCAATATTTGCATCAGTAGCTTGGCTAGTCACGTATTTCCATCTTAAAGAGGTGAGCGTGATGTCGAAAACTCATATCTGGATCACGCTAAGTGTGACGAGAGCGTTTCCACCAGGGCGCCACTTTGGGAGCTAATTAAAGGAGGGTTCTTCCGGCAGCCACATGTAAAGCCTTGCGAGCCATCGAGCGATGTTCTGGTCAGTCCTGAGGAAGCAAATTCAGGAGAAGTCCCACCAAAGCCACTTCCACTGCGCGCCTTGCTAACCCTGAAAGTTTCGACCGTAACAGCAAGTTATGCCACTATGGGCCTTTTTCATATGGCACTTAGCTCGATCCTTCCTGTTTTCTATGCAACACCGATTGAACTTGGTGGTCTTTCCCTTGACCCTCCCAATATTGGCGCTATACTTGCGGCATCAGGCGTCGCACATGGCGTATTCCAGCTACTTTTCTATGCTCGTTTACATGATCTCTGCGGTGCAGGAGCTATTCATATCACCGGCGTTAGCTCCGGCATACCAATCGTCATTTTATTCCCAGTGATCAACACTCTGGCTCGAACCCATGGGATCGGTGTGGCGGTGTGGCTGTGTGTTGCCGTTCAACTTGCGCTGATGACTAGCCTGATCATGTGCTACCGTATGTCAAACCAGCACTTCCTGCATTCTACTTAACTGAGAAGAACCCATAGCCTGCTTAGCATTATTTGTCAGAGCAGCTGCTCCCAATCGTGCCTCGCTCGGAGCAACCAATGGAATTGCACAGATGTTTGTCGCAGGGGCGAGAATTATTGGCCCAGCGTCTGCAGCTTCGATCTTCTCTTATTCGATGCAGGAAGGTCATGATGCGTGGTTGGTATACTACTTCTTGATGGCAATCGCATTTCTCGCTGTAGGTACTTCTCTATTGCTCCCCCGTGATCCTAGTCTATGGGAAGACCACCAATAATATCACCGCGAACGACTTGTGTTATCTGTTTCCAGTCATGTCCACTCTCTTTTATCAGTCCATCTCCCGGGTATGAAAAATGCAGTAGTCAAACAGAGACCTTAGCTGCACTTAGGACTGAAGGTAACATTCTTTCTCGGAGCACTCTGCGCTTTCAAGCAAAGCGATCGTGATGATGGGGACGTATATATGGTATGTAATACATTGTATTCCTCCAGCAGTTATTAATCTTGATATCCGTGACCGCGGCTCCCTCGGACTGAGATATCCCCAGCGGTCGAGAATTTTATGACGATTTCTAGATGCTCGCCATTGCTGCAAACATGCGGATCGCAAGAACACACTCTAGTCCAGGCGGTTCCGGGACTGACCAGCTGTGTACAGTACTAGCGTGCATATCCTGAAGGAACTACGAGGCCAACCAGCGTCATGACCTGACCGCGACTTTCATCAGATGCTCCATTTCTGTGTTACCGCCACGACTTCCGCTTCCGGTCAGATGTTTCAACCCATTGGCGAACAGAGAACACGTTGCGCAAATCACTGGCCTTTGTATTAAGTTATGTCTGTTTGAAATTATATGCTCTCGTGTGCTGCACGTTTATATTTGGTCACAGGTGGAGTCCAATTTAACGCGGACCTACCCGTGCTTGCTTCTGGATAATTATAGTACTTAGGAGGTCCACGCTTTTACGTTCAGGTGGGCTGCCACCATAAGCAGCGTATTTCTATGGACTACGTACTCTTGAACTACTTATCGATCGGCCGCTCAATGGCCGGCTCATTTACACGAGTCTAATAGGCTGCGTCCATCATCCATCTTTCTCTCATACCACCATGATAGCGCGTCAAGATGATGAAGAGACTCCTCTTCTGCACCGACCAGAGCAGGCGGTAGCCAGTACACCTCTGCCATGGGATCAATTCTGGATCATATTGTTCTTGCAGTTTTCAGACTCGCTTGTTTTTCAGACCCTTGCCCCATTTACCCCTCAAGTGAGTATATTCCCTCTGCTTGGAATTGAAATCCAACCACAACTGGAATTTTGTCAAGCTCATCAGAGACATCGGCGTGACCCACGGAGATGAATCCCAGGTTGGACACTACGTCGGGATTCTGGTGAGATTGCATTTATCCCTGTTGTCCGTTATCCCTTTCTGATATCACCCCAAGCAATCATCATATTATACGGCTCAGGCGCTGACTATTCTCCACTGGAGTCAATTGTCTGATCACATTGGGCGAAAGCCAGTAATTCTGACTGCTCTATTCGCGATAGCGGTTTCGATGTTCTCGTTCGGGCTGTCGAAAACATTTGTCGGTCTGGTGATCAGGTTCGGGTGTTAAATAACCACCGTAATCGTTAATTACTGATATTCTGATCAGTCGCGCTTTCTGCGGGGCATTTAATGGGAGCAATGGCGTCATCAAGAGCATGGTGATGGACATTACTGATGCAACCAACTTGCCAAAGGCATACGGCTATATGCCGCTCCCATGGATGTTGGGAACCTTAATTGGGTAGGGATATACAGTATCTCTTGCTATTGAACCGGGATTAATAATATCGTAGACCACTCGTTGGTGGATCGCTCTCCAAACCAGCAGACAGATTCCCTGAAATCTTTGGGCGATCAGAACTTCTGAAAATCAACCCATACCTCTTACCATGCGCTGTTCCGGCTATATTTGCCTCGGTGGCTTGGCTAGTCACATATTTCCGTTTCAAAGAGGTGAGGGTGATTTTTTTAAAGATCATATCTGGATCACACTAAGTGCGGTAATGAGAGCGTTTCAGTAAAGGCGCCACTTTGGGAGTTGACTAAAGGATGGCTCTTGCCACAGTCATATGTAAAGCCTTTCACGCCATCGAGCAATGCTCTGGCCATTTCTCGGGCAGCAAACTCTGAAGAAGATCCATCAAAGCCGCTGCCACTGTGCGCCTTGCTAACTCCAAAAGTCCTGACTGTAACAGCATGTTATGTCACCATGGCTCTGTTTTACATGGCATTTAACTCGATCCTACCTGTTTTCTACTCGACCCCGATTGAACTCGGTGGCCTTTCCCTTGACCCTCCCCGCATTGGTGCTATACTTGCGGCATCAGGTGTCGCACATGGAATATTCCAGCTACTTTTCTACGCGCGCCTACACGATCGCTTCGGTGCAGGAGCCATTCATATCGTCGGTGTTGGCTCCGGTATACCTATCATCATTTTATTCCCAGTGATTAATGCGCTCGCTCGAGTCCATGGCCTGGGTTTGGCGGTGTGGTTGTGTATTGGCGTTCAACATTTGCTGGCAACTAGCTTGGTCATGTGCTATCGTATGTCAACCAAGCCCTTCCTGCGTCTTACTTGACTGAGCAGAAGTAGCCTGCTTGGCATTGTTTATCAGAGCCGCTGCCCCCAATCGCGCCTCGCTTGGTGCAACCAATGGAATTGTCCAGCTGGTTGTAGCAGGAGCGAGGATTATAGGTCCAACATCTGCAACATCGGTATTCTCTCTTTCAATGCAGCAAGGTCATGATGCGTGGCTGGTATACTACTTCTTGATGGCCATTGCATTTCTTGCTGTAGGTACTTCTCTATTACTTCCCCGTGATCCTAGTCTATGGGAAGATCGCCAATAGTATGACCGCGAGCGACCCGTATGCTATCTGTTTTCAGCCTTGTACAGTGACTCCGTTATGTCAGGATATCAGACTCCTTGCAGTCTTGTTTCTGTTATTTCAATGCATATTTGTTTACACAAAAAGCCCGAAAGCGGTGCACGTGAGGAGCATTGTGAAATTCGAACATGGAGACAAACAGAGGGCTAGCTACTTGCAGACTACTAAATACAGGTAAATCAAAATCATTCTCCAAAAGTACAATCACAGCGTGGTCTGGCGTGGTGCATGTTTGACAAGCAACTGCGCTGCCATGCACGCAGAACTGGACGGATTCAATCCTGAGTCCCAAGCTGTGTAAACCCCCTGAAAGACCCACAAACCTTAACACCCTTTGAGGGCGAAACTTGTTACGATACCTCGGGTAACTTCAAGCGAGGGCCCGAGGGATCATGACGGCAATAGAATGCAGTCAAGATTGAGTTGTTTTGGCCCAGTAATGAATAGCCAAGGAAGTCTCCAGCCGGGACGACTCGGATGGAGTCTATGGTTAGTTAGCCGTCTTCATGGGTCAGGGGTGCACAAGACCCTGATGCTGCCTCGTGGTTGACGTACCTTCTAACCCGTAAACTAACTCATGGTAATGAATACATTAGGACCGATAGCAGATGATCGGATGGCTAAAGGTGCCGGGTCAGTCGTGCACGGATACCCCTCTAGGCAGAAGAATCCTAAACAGTACTGGAAGGCAATCGGAGTAGCCGATGAGAGCTTTCGTCGGCTCAAAATCGCTACCAATTCGTCTGCCCGGGCCCTAGTTAACAGAGCACTATGTTCGGAGACAGCTGACTGCAGTGGGTGCGATGGATGTGGTCCGCCCAACGCTCGCTTGGACGCTGCGGCTGCAGCTGCGGCTTCGCTGATCAATGTTGCTTATGACGCATAAATACATGACATTGCGTGAATACTTCTGGCGATGCGCATCCTCCATGCTTCAGTCGACAAGTGGGACATGACGGTTCGTGACAAGTGGGCATGCCATGCCACGTCCTCTCCGAGATTCTTCAACCGGCCACGAACTTGCGGAGTTCGAACACTAACTTATGTTCCTGCCGAACATTTGAAATCGCCTCCCTCAAAAGTACTCACTGTCCTCAACTCCACCGGCCATATCTGGACAGCGGTTGTGGTGCGTCCGTGATGCCATTAAGCTGCTGCTTGCGTTTCATTCTCCTTTTTCAAAAGCTTTTTGACTCTTTTCCAATCTCAATCTTTTCAAGGGAGCGGACATAGGGGGATGTTAGCTTTTGACCTTCCAAGAATGAAGAAGGTTCCAAGGACCGAAAAGGTGATGTCCATAGTCTACTTATCAACGGGCCCTATTAACGGTCAGCTCATTGAAATGGGTTCAACAGATTGCATCCTTCGTCTTCCTCTCGTACTACCATGATCGCGCATCAGGATGATGAGGAGACTCCTCTTCTGCGCCAGCCAGAGCAACAGATGGCCAGTACACCTCTGCCCTGGGATCAATTCTGGATCATATTGTTCTTGCAGTTTCCAGACTCACTTGCTTTCCAGACTCTTGCCCCATTTATTCCCCAAGTGAGTATATTATCTCTGCTTGGACTTGAGGCTAAGACCGGAACTTTGTGAAGCTGATCAGGGACACCGACGTGACCCACGGAGACGAATCTCAGGTTGGACACTATGTCGGCATCCTGGTGAGCATGTCACAATCTTTCATTCATTGTTTTGCGTTCCTTCCTGATATAGTTCCAAGCAATCATCGTATTATATGGCTCAAGCACTGACTATTCTCCACTGGAGTCAACTATCTGATCACATTGGGCGGAAGCCTTTGATACTGACCGCTCTATTCGCAATAGCGGTTTCTATGTTCTCCTTTGGACTGTCGAAAACTTTTGTCGGTCTGGTGGTCAGGTTTGCATGTTAAACAATGACCACAAACATCAACTACTGACATATCGATCAGTCGTGTTTTCTGTGGGGCATTCAATGGGAGCAATGGCATCGTCAAAAGCATGGTGATGGACATTACTGACACAACCAACTTGCCGAAGGCATACGGCTACATGCCGCTCCCGTTGATGTTAGGGACCATAGTTGGGTAGGCACTTTCAATATATCTGCTTGCTCTGGGAGCGGGATTGACAATGCTTATCTTAGACCACTCGTCGGGGGATCGCTTTCCCGACCCGCAGATAGGTTCCCTGAAGTCTTTGGGCGATCAGAACTCCTGAAAACCTACCCATACCTCTTGCCATGCGCTGTTCCGGCTATATTTGCCTCAGTGGCTTGGCTAGTCACGTATTTCCGTTTCAAAGAGGTGAGGGTGATTTTTCAAAGACCATGTCTGGATGACACTAAGTGTGGTAATGAGAGCGTTTCAACAAGTGCGCCACTGTTGGGCTTGATCAAAGGATGGTTCTCGCGACAGTCATATACAAAGCATTCCATGCCATCGAGCAATGCCCTGGTCAGCTCTGGGGAAGCGAATTCTGAACAAGTCCCATCAAAGCCACTTCCATTGCGTGCCTCGCTAACTCCAAAAGTCCTGACTGTAACAGCAAGTTATGTCACTATGGCTGTGTTCTACATGGCATTTAGCTCGATCCTACCTCTGTTTTATGCGACGCCGATTGAACTCGGTGGTCTTTCCCTTGATCCTCCCCGCATCGGCGCTATACTTGCGGTATCAGGTCTCGCACATGGCATATTCCAGCTACTTTTCTACGCTCGTCTAAATGATCGCTTTGGCGCAGGGGCCATTCATACCGCCGGTGTTAGCTCCGGTATACCTATCGTCATTTTATTCCCAGTAATCAATGTTCTAGCCCGAGTCCATGGAATGGGTTTGGTAGTGTGGTTGTGTGTTGCCGTGCAACATGCGCTGACGACTAGCCTGATGATGTGCTATCGTATGTTAACCACAGTACTTCACGCATGGTACTTAACTGAGAAGAACCTACAGCCTGCTTGGCATTATTTATTCGAGCAGCTGCTCCCAATCGCGCCTCGCTTGGGACAACCAATGGAATTGCCCAGATGGTTGCCGCAGGAGCAAGGATCATTGCCCCGGCGTCTGCAGCTTCGCTCTTCTCTTATTCGATGCAGGAAGGTCATAATGCATGGTTGGTCTATTACTACTTGATGGCGATTGCATTTCTCGCTGTAGGTACTTCTCTGTTGCTTCCTCGTGATCCTAGTGTATGGGAAGTCCGTCAATAGTATGAATGACCATGAACGACCTGCGTGTCATCCACCCTGATTGCCATTGTGTTTTTTGTACACTGGCAACGTTGGTAGAGACCTGACCTTGAGTCGGTAACGGTAGCTAACCCCCCTCTGAAGCACTTGGTGGCCTGTCAAGCAAGTGATCAATGATCGATCATCATCATCACAGAGGTGCAAACAATATATCTCATTCATGTGACGTATACAATCAGTACTTCTAATGATAGTTATCACCTTATGGTGCGAGTATCTCCATTGGCATCAGTGCCGCATTCTCGACAACAACACACGATGTTCACCATCGTCTAAGTAGAAAGGCAGATCACCGTACGGAAGTCCTCGTTGAGAGGACTAGCCTATCACTAGGATGAGCTTTGCAATCACCGAAAGTCTGCTGATCATGATTGAGGACTCGGACAGTATGGCGAGTGAGGATGGCCCAGAGGGCGGCCGTTGATCGGCCTGATTGAGCGTGGAGAAATCCGCGAATATTTGACTGGTTCACAACTTGGATTCTAGGCCTGGATGCTGAACGAGGAAAGAGTGAACGATGGACAGAGAATATTTGGTACGTAATGGCGTGGGTGGCTCGCGTCACTAGTTGGTCTCCCGTAGTAAGTAGTCAGACCTTGAAAGAAGGAAGACTCGGACCTTCCTTCTTTTTCATATCACTAAACGTTCAACTTTCATTGAAAGTTTGCGCGACTAGCCTTCTCCCCTATCAGTCATAGAATGAAGAGTCAGGAGAGTACACACTTTGTCCCGGCTGCGTCAACATCTTGGTCGCATCAGTAAAAGTCGCAATTGTACAACTCTCCGACTCTGCACATCTGCAGGCGCCATTGGTCCACTCGTGCAACGTTGGTTGGTACGATATATGCGCCAGTGTCGTCGTCTAGGCCGGTCTAGGACCAGCCCACACGGTAAGTACTTACCGGTAGGAAAGTTGAAAGTTCATGCAAAACGGATTCAAGTTGAAGCCTAGTGTTCCCTAGCTTAGTCAGAATGGATCAAAAAGTTTGTGCGGGTGGCCGCCTCCTGCCTTTACGTTCACGCACAATTCACGCATGACCAGCTATGGGCCCAGCTTGGTTGTCACCTGGACCAGAAACAGTGTGTATGTGGGGTATGTACTATTAGTATCGACGTTTCGTTCAAAGTTTCAAAGACTTGTTTTTATGGAGCCAAATCGTCTAATCGAAATTGCAGGTCGAGTTTGAATCGGCTTGCAGCCTTTCAGCTTTGCATGCCGTATGATGCCAATCATATAATTGAGAGTACTATGTACGTTCAAAGTTCAAATGGTACGCTTCCGTCGAGTACCCGGGGCCTTTTCGACTTCGACGCGTCGAGCTTGAAGGCTCATTGGATCCTATGACTGAAATGAGCAGCTAATTTAAACCACAGCCTCTAAATATGACCGGCTACAAATCACACCCTGACTTTCTCGCCACTACCATGACTGAGCATCAGGTTGAGGAGACAAGGCCTCTTCTGAAACGGTCAGAGCGGTCGATAGCCGGGACGCCTCTGCCCTGGGATCAATTTTGGATTATACTGTTCTTGCAGCTTTCGGACCCTCTTGCTATTCAGACACTTTCCCCGTTCATTCCCGAAGTGAGCATGTTACTTCTGTTTGGGCTGCAGGTGACATCAACTGGAATTTTGTCAAGCTGATCAGAGATATTGGCGTGACCCACGGAGACGAATCCCATGTTGGACACTATGTCGGCATCCTGGTGAGCATGTCACATTCCTTCATTGTCCCTTTCTGATATCATCTCCAGCAATCATCGTATTTTACGGCTCAAGCATTGACTATTCTCCATTGGAGTCAACTGTCAGATCACATTGGGCGGAAGCCTTTGATACTGACCGCTCTATTCGCAATAGCGGTTTCGATGTTCTCGTTTGGACTGTCGAAAACTTTTGTCGGTCTGGTGGCGAGGTTCGTAAATAGCCGCAACGACTATCAGTTATTAATATCTTGACTAGCCGTGTCATCTGTGGGGCATTCAATGGGAGCAATGGTGTCATCAAAAGCATGGTGATGGACATTACTGACGCAACCAATTTGCCGAAAGCATACAGTTATGTGCCACTTCCATGGATGATTGGGAACGCGTTGGGGTAGGCATACACTTACAGTATGTCTGCTTGCTTCTCGAACTGAGATTGACGATATTCTAGACCACTCGTTGGGGGATCACTCTCCCGACCAGCAGACAGATTCCCTGAAATCTTTGGGCGATCTGAACTTTTGAAAACCTACCCATACCTCTTGCCATGCGCTATTCCGGCTCTATTTGCCTCGGTGGCTTGGCTAGTCACGTATTTCCGGTTCAGAGAAGTGAGCATCATTTTAAAGACCATCAGGATCACACTAAGTGCGGTAATGAGAGCGTTTCTACAAGTACACCGCTTTGGGAGTTGATTAAAGGATGGTTCTTGCCACGGTCGTATGCAAAGCCTTTCACGCAGATTGAATCAAGCCACGCCCTCTCCGGTTCTTGGGAAGCACACTTTGAAGGGGTCCCATCAAAGCCTCTTCCACTGCGCGCTGTGCTCACTCCAAAAGTCTTCGTCATGGCAGCAAATTGTTCTACCATGGCTCTCTTGCATATCGCATATACCTCAATCTTACCTGTTTTCTATGCAACGCCGGTTGAACTCGGCGGTCTTTCCCTTGACCCTCCCCGCATTGGCGCTATCCTTGCGCTATCAGGTCTCGCCAATGGCACATCCCAGTTCTTCTTCTTCTCTCGTTTACAGGATCGCTTCGGCGCAGGAGCCATCAATACTGTTGGTGTTTGCGCCGGTATACCTATCGTCCTTTTATTCCCCGTAATCAATGCGCTCGCTCGAGCTTATGGCATAGGTTTGGCGGTGTGGTTGTCCGTTGGTGTTCAACTCGCGCTGACGCCTAGTTTGGTCATGTGCTACTGTATGTCAACCCAGCACTTACTGTGTTATACTTGACTGAGACAGACCTGTAGCCTGCTTGGCATTGTTTATCAGCGCAGCCGCTCCCAATCGCGCCTCGATTGGAACAACCAATGGAATCGCTCAGCTGCTCATCGCAGGAGGAAGGATCATTGGCCCTGCATTGGCAGCCTCGGTCTTCTCTTATTCGATGCAGGAAGGGCATGATGCGTGGTTGGTATACTACTTCTTGATGGCAATTGCATTTCTCGCTGTCGGTACTTCTTTGCTACTTCCTCGAGATCCCAGTTTATGGGATGACCACCAACAAGTGGTGTGACCACTATGAGTGGCCTGTGTCCAAGTTGTACTTATAAGTATGCCTGACGACCGGGTTTTCTACGGTACTTACTCCCTTGTTGCATATTTTTCTTCATACTACATATTAGTAGCAGCCGTAGTGGTGCTGTCTTCTACTTATCAAGCTTCCATGGCATGTATCCTAATATTTGCGCATGAACTCGACTCCATACTATCCGTTACTATTCGTGACGGGCCTCTATTTCGTGAGTCACACTCATGTCACGAATAGTAACAGACAGTCACACTGGTCGAATTCACAGTCCGCTCGGGTTAGATTCGTGATTCGTGATTCGTGCACTTCAACAGCAATTGATTAGGATGCTACTAGTAAATCTGTGAGCTAGAGTATGTACGGAGAATGATAGAGCTCAATGCAAGTTATAAATGCTATGTAAAATATTGTTGAGGGAATGGATGTGGATATGGGTATTGATACATAGATGCATTGCGAAGTCCAGAATCTGGACTCATACTCGAGGTCGGTAGACACCACCGCTAAGCCAATTGCCTCGGTGACGCCCCATGGCGACTGAGCCCTGCTCAGCGCTAGCGCTCACCGGTGCTCACCACTTGCTGCAGCAATGAAACGCGCTGTTAAATTTAATGTCCGACGTCGGCAGCCACGGCAGGTGACACCGATTCGTGATTTTTGTTGCTGTCATACTGAAAACACGATCTCCACCATTTGCCAACGAATTTGTTTTGTTTCACTTGGAATATGCTAGTATAGTATGTAGAACATACTCAGTGAAGTAGCTAAGCAATTACTTTCAAATTGAGTGCTGTAGACAAAAATCACGAAATGGTGGCCCGTCACGAAGAGACTGTAACGGATAGTATTGACTTATCAAGAAAACTCGACACTTGAGATTAGCCGGCCATGCCGGCGTTTACCGAGGCAAATTTTTGTCGTACAAGGGGACCTTCGTCCGAACGGGGACCAACTTGAAACTTGTCAATACGCCGCAGTGGCCGCACAGGGGCCACGGGTGCTGCCTGTTGTTCTATTACATACGTTCTAACTTCTGATAAAGAACGACACCCCACGGCTGGTTGGGATGGACTCCATCAACGATCATGTCCCACCAGACTCACCAATTAGATGATGAAGAGACACCTCTATTGCAGCCTGAGGAGCAGCATAAAACTAAAACTCCACTACCCTGGCGCCAATTCTCCATTATACTGTTCTTGCAGCTCACTGAACCTATTACTGCCCAGGCAATTGCTCCGTTTGCGCCTCAGGTAAATTCAGCCTGAGTTCATGTTTAATGACTTTCTGACGAGCCTTGGTTCGTTTTTCAGCTGATCAGAGATATTGGAGTGACACATGGCGATGAATCAAGGGTAGGATATTTCGTTGGTATCATGGTGAGCGCCGAGTGTTTGTTATAAATAGTTGTTTTCTGATTCACTTCCAAGTATTCTGCGTTCTACGTAGCGCAAGCCCTTACTACCCTTCAATGGAACCGCCTCTCTGATCATGTTGGCCGAAAGCCAGTCATTTTGACTGGTCTATTTGGTATATCGGTTTCCATGTTTCTATTTGGACTTTCAAAGACCTTCGGAGGCTTGATACTGAGGTTCGAGCATCATATGTTTGTCGATAATACTATGGTTTCAATGCTTTTTCAGTCGTGTACTGTGCGGAGCGTTGAACGGCAACGGTGGTGTCATCAGGAGTATGATGATAGATATCACAGATTCAACCAACATGGCTCAGGCGTTCGGTTTTCTTCCTCTTCCATGGATGACTGGCAGTACACTCGGGTAGGATTTTACATTCGGTTCTTGTCTACCTCGTTCTTACGTTGAATTATCGGGTAGACCTCTCATTGGCGGGTCTTTGACCCATCCGGCGGATCGTTTTCCCAGACTGTTTGGGCAGTCAACATTTCACAAGACACATCCCTATTTCTTGGCTTGCGCTGGTCCAGCATTGTTTGCTGTATTATCATGGTTGGTTACGTATATGCTTTTACAGGAGGTAAAGTAGTTGCCCACTCATTTCGTTAATCCATCTCATCTATGTTTTAGACTGTGCCAACGACGACATCCTTATGGAGTCTTATTCGGAACAGATGTCGGACCATTCTTACGTTCGTACATACCAAACCACCCCAGGTGGATAGATCAAATTCCAACGATGTCGTTCAAGATTCCCCCGACGATTCCAAACCCCTGCCTCTGAGTGCATTAATGACTCCGCATGTTCTTATTGCGATGTTGAATTATGCGACACTGGCTCTCTTTGACATCGCTCTGCGCTCCCTAATACCCGTGTTTTATGCTACGCCAGTGACCATGGGTGGACTTGGCCTCGACCCTCCACGGATTGGCAATATCCTTGCAGTGTTCGGCGTTGCCAATGGTTTAGTCCAGGTGTTTTTCTTTGCTCGGCTGCATGACCGGTTTGGCACGAAAGCGATATTTACCTGCGGAGTCGCATCTGGCGTGCCAACCGTCATCGCATTTCCGATAATCAACGTGTTGAGTCGGACATATGGAATCGGCACTGTGGTCTGGCTTGCTGTTGGCCTTCAGCTCACAATATCTATCGTTCTCAATATGTGTTACTGTTCGTTTTTTTGATGTCCTGTTTCGCGATCATCACTGATAAATCCATGATAGCTTGCGGGGCGATGTATATAGCAGCTGCATCTCCCAATCGTGCATCATTGGGTGCCACCAATGGCATTGCACATACGGTCGCTGCGTGTGCACGCATCATTGGACCTGCGTCTGCGATGTCGATGTTTTCATTTTCTGTGAGGGATCCCTATTATGCGTGGGCGGTGTACTATTTTATGATGGTGCTGGCACTCCTCGCGATTGGCGCCTCTTTCTTACTACCTCGTCAAATGTGGAAGCGCGGTGATTAGCTTTTGTTACAGTTGTTAGCAGCGGTACATGGTGCTTGTATTCTTGCAAGCAATGATACATAACTTCTGATTGATGGTGACTTGCAATGTCTGGCGTTCATCCTGCTTGTTTTGATTTAAACCCCCTCATTTGGTGCGTCTGGGTTCCACGCATATTTGACCTTACTGTTAACTATACTTCTCGCAGAATGTTTTGGAAAGTAACGTCCGTCGTCAAGGCTCGCCTTTGTATTTTTTGTCTGCATGCCTCAGCACAAGTCCCTCATACTCAGCATCTTCTCTCACTGGTGGCTGCAAAGCCTCTTCCACTGCGCGCTGTGCTCACTCCAAAAGTCTTTGTCATGGCAGCAAATTGTTCTACCATGGCTCTCTTGCATATCGCATATACCTCAATCTTACCTGTTTTCTATGCAACGCCGGTTGAAATCGGCGGTCTTTCCCTTGACCCTCCCCGCATTGGCGCTATCCTTGCGCTATCAGGTCTCGCCAATGGCACATCCCAGTTCTTCTTCTCTCGTTTACAGGATCGCTTCGGCGCAGGAGCCATCAATACTGTCGGTGTTTGCGCCGGTACACCTATCGTCCTTTTATTCCCCGTAATCAATGCGCTCGCTCGAGCTTATGGCATAGGTTTGGCGGTGTGGTTGTCCGTTGGTGTTCAACTCGCGCTGACGCCTAGCTTGGTCATGTGCTATCGTATGTCAACCCAGCACTTACTGTGTTATACTTGACCGAGACAGACCTGTAGCCTGCTTAGCATTGTTTATCAGCGCAGCCGCTCCCAATCGCGCCTCGATTGGAACAACCAATGGAATCGCTCAGCTGCTCATCGCAGGAGGAAGGATCATTGGCCTTGCATTGGCAGCCTCGGTCTTCTCTTATTCGATGCAGGAAGGGCATGATGCGTGGTTGGTATACTACTTCTTGATGGCAATTGCATTTCTCGCTGTCGGTACTTCTTTGCTACTTCCTCGAGATCCCAGTTTATGGGATGACCACCAACAAGTGGTGTGACCACTATGAGTGGCCTGTGTCCGAGTTGTACTTACAAGTGTGTTTGACGACTGGTTTTTTCATGGTACTTACTCCCTTGTTGCATATTTTTCTTCATACTACATATTAGTAGCAGCCATAGTGGTGCTGTCTTCTACTTATCAAGTTTCCATGGCATGTATCCTGATATTTGCGCATGAACTTGACTCCATATTGACTCAGCTGGACTACTTATCAAATCATGCAAGAAACTTGACACTTGAGATAATCTGGCCATACCGGCGTTTACCGAGGCAAATTTTTGTGAGGTCGTGGGAGCTGTCAACTTTGGGCACGCCGCACAGGGGCGTGGCACGGTGCTGCCTGTTGTTCTATAACTTCTATTACATACTGGATAACGAACGACACCCCGCGGCTGGTTGGAATGGACTCCATCAACGGTCATGTCCCACCAGACCCACCAATTAGACGAAGAAACACCTCTATTGCAGCCTGAGGAGCAGCATAAAACTAAAACACCATTACCCTGGCGCCAATTCTCCATTATACTGTTCTTGCAGCTCACTGAACCTGTTACTGCCCAGGCAATTGCTCCGTTTGCGCCTCAGGTAAATCTAGCCCGAGTTCATGTTTAATGACTTTCTGACGAGCCTTGGTTCGCTTCTCAGCTAATCAGAGATATTGGAGTGACACATGGCGATGAATCAAGGGTAGGATATTTCGTTGGTATCATGGTGAGCGCTGGGTGTTTGTTATAAATAGTTGTTTTCTGATTCACCTCCAAGTATTCCGTGTTCTACGTGGCTCAAGCCCTTACTACCCTTCAATGGAACCGCCTCTCTGATCATGTTGGCCGAAAGCCAGTCATTTTGACTGGTCTATTTGGTATATCAGCTTCCATGTTTCTATTTGGATTTTCAAAGACCTTTGGGGGCTTGATACTGAGGTTCGAGCATCATACTTCTGTTGATAATATCATGACCTCAATGCTTTTCTAGTCGTGCACTGTGCGGAGCGCTGAACGGCAACAGTGGTGTCATCAAGAGTATGATGATAGATATCACAGATTCAACCAACATGGCTCAGGCGTTCGGTTTTCTTCCTCTTCCATGGATGACTGGCAATACACTCGGGTAGGATTTTACATTCTGTTGTTGTCTACCTCGTTCTTACGTTGAATTATCGGGTAGACCTCTCATTGGCGGGTCTTTGACCCATCCGGCGGATCGTTTTCCCAGACTGTTTGGGCAGTCGACATTTCTAAAGACACATCCTTATTTCTTGGCTTGCGCTGGTCCAGCGTTGTTTACTGCGTTAGCATGGTTGGTTACGTATATGCTTTTACAGGAGGTAAAGCAGTGGCCCACTCATTTCGTTAATCCATCTCATCTATGTTTTAGACTGTGCCAACGACGACATCCTTATGGAATCTGATTTGGAACAGATGTCGGACCATTCCTACGTTCGTACATACCAAGCCACCCCAGGTGGATAGATCAAATTCCAACGATGCTGTTCAAGATTCCCCCGACGATTCCAAACCCCTGCCTCTGAGCGCATTAATGACTCCGCATGTTCTTATTGCGACGTTAAATTATGCGACACTGGCTCTCTTTGACATCGCTCTGCGCTCCCTTATACCTGTGTTTTATGCTACGCCAGTGAACATGGGTGGACTTGGCTTCGACCCTCCACGGATTGGCAATATTCTTGCAGTATTCGGTGTTGCCAATGGTTTAGTCCAGGTGTTTTTCTTTGCTCGGCTGCATGACCGGTTTGGCACGAAAGCAGTATTTACCTGCGGAGTCGCATCTGGCGTGCCGACCGTCATCGCATTCCCGATAATCAACGTGCTGAGTCGGACATATGGAATCGGCACCGTGGTCTGGCTTGCTGTTGGCCTTCAGCTCACAATATCTATCGTTCTCAATATGTGTTACTGTTCGTTCTTTTGATGTCCTGTTTCGCGATCATCACTGATGAAACCATGGTAGCTTGCGGGGCGATGTATATAGCAGCTGCATCTCCCAATCGTGCATCATTGGGTGCCACCAATGGCCTTGCGCAAACGATCGCTGCGTGTGTACGCATCATTGGACCTGCATCTACGATGTCGATGTTTTCATTTTCTGTGAGGGATCCCTATTATGCGTGGGCGGTGTACTATTTTATGATGGTGCTGGCATTCCTCGCGATTGGCGCCTCTTTCTTACTACCTCGTCAAATGTGGAAGCGCCGTGATTAGCTTTTGCCACAGTTGTTAGCAGGCAGCGGTACATGGTGCTTGTATCCTTCCATGCAATGATACATAACTTTTGGTTGATGGTGACATGCAATGGCTGGCGTTCATCCTGCTTGTTTTGATTTAAACCCCCTCGTTTGGTGTTGTTTGGTGTGTTTGGGTTCCACGCATATTTGACCTTACTGATAACTATGATTCTCGCAGAATGTTTTGGTAAGTAACGTCCGTCGTCAAGGCTCGCCTTTGTATTTCTGTCTGCATGCCTCAGCACAAGTCCCTCATACTCAGCATCTTCTCTCACCGGTGGCTGTCGGCCACACTGGGGAAACTGCATGCACGTCATACTATGACAAGAGACCATGGAGGTGACAAAGAAATTACGGAAGCTACCCGCGTGCCCATCAAAGCTTAAGCTGTCCGCGGATCTGTTACATTGGGAGATCCGAAGGTTCTCGGGATACACTCAACTGATTCCAAGATAGCGCTAAGTAGACCCCACTAGAGTTGAGGTGTCACGTCGTAGAGATAGTGGTGCGTGTTATCTCTGAACGTTTACTTCTGAATCCTGATAGCAGGTTAGCCAGTTGGGCTCAGAAATGATAGTACTGCACTAATCGCTGTACAGCCTGTACCCAGAGTATCCGTGAGAGTACCGCCCCCGACGTGAGACTGTTCCCAGGAAGGTACAAGGGCTTTTCGCGGAGCTGATCTCTCCTTCAGGGCGCAATGACGTACTGTGCAACAAGGTGTGTCAAAGTTTTACGAGCGCCTGATCACTCACTCATTCCACCGTTTGGAAGTTGTGCTGTGGTGCCGCCGAAATTCCATAAACGATACGATTGCAGAGGGAAGTTGCAACTTGACTCCAAGGGATGGTCACTTATGTATGCGATGTCAGATCCATGTCAGTGCTGCATCATGATCAAATCATATCTGTCACGGATTGTCAAAGTTTGACAATCCCCTTGAGGGCCTTAATTGACGTCTCTCACCTATTGCGGCCAAGAACCCTCGTTTTGGGAGCACACCATGCGTAACGTCGATCGATTTTCATTAATATCGCGAGAAAGGGTTACTTCTAAGTTCATCCGAATCACGAAATGCCATTGATCACCTTTGATCACCTGATCACTTCATTCACATGTTGGACGGTTCGTAGTCATGGTGAACGCCAGTGACCCTGTTTTCCTCCCCCAGTCTCCCAGGGTGCTGGAACAAACATTTTTTGCACCGCTGCAATAGTCAGCACACTCCTCTATCTCGTCGTTCGTGGTGAACGACGACACCCACACTCTTTTCATACCTACACTCTTTTTCGACACCTCAAGCTCTATCAGTGTAAAATTGACCATCCTGCTTTGATACAGGATGCGACGCGTCTCCGTCCGGCATCGTGCGATTCCCAACAGAGAACTCGACGAGCGCGATCCCTCTCTTATTAACTTGCCCATCCCAGTACCAACTATCCCAATCCTTTCTCCCGTGGTGACCCCTCTTATCGGTGGAAGTAACGGCGGAGCCTCTCCAGCAAGTCCGTCACCATCCCCCACTACCACTACAAGCGGAGGCGGAAGCGGTGGAAGTGGTGGTGGGAGTGGCAGTGGGAGCGGGAGTGGAAGTGGAAGTGGTAGCGGAAGTGGAAGTGGAAGCGGGAGTGGAGGTGGAAATGGAAACGGCAATGGAAATGGAAACGGCAATGGAAATGGAAACGGCAATGGAAATGGCAATGGCAATGGTAATGGCAATGGCAATGGCAATGGCAATGGGAGCGGCAATGGTAATGGTAATGGTAATGGCCCAGGTGGAAGCAGCAGCACTGCGACAACCGCGCCTGCGTCGTCGCCCTTAGTTTCCACTAGTCCCCCTTCGCCATCCGGGCCAAAAGGTTCCCCTCCGCTACCTCCGGGAATCACATCCCCCAACGGTAACAATGCCAGCGGCAGCCAGTTCAGTTCCAACGGAGCGCCGCCCATGAACGTTCAAGGCATTCCGCTAGCGTCATCCCAGTCTTCATCTTCGACGGGAAATCCCACGGCAACTCAGTCCACGGGTGTGCCAGCCACCGGTTTCCAAGGTTCGGGTACATCTAGTGGTGTCGGAAGCTCCCCGAGTGACGCTGCTCCCACTCTTACCACTGGAGACGCGACTTCTTCCCACCAACTGTCCTCGGGCGCAGTTGGAGGAATCGTTGCCGTATGCCTTCTATTCCTGATCGGACTCATTGTGCTCCTCGTCCGGCGTCGCTCCATTGCTCGCCGTCTTGAGCGCCGTCAACAGTGGTGGTTTGGCGAAAATACTGTGTCAGGTAGTTTCTCTATCGTAGGAAGCAGTATGCGAGAGTCTCAGAGTGGGGGGGCACCTGTCCTGAACAGGGCGAGTGCTCGCAGCAGCTTTGCTACCAACTTTGATCAAGGACTCATGTTCCGCATTGATTCCCCGACTTCATCCCCCAACGTTGATCTCGCCGCACTCGGGACCATTCCTGAGTTACCTCCCATGGCGGAAGTGCGCGAGCGCACCTCGCTCTTGTTCCCTTCCGCTGGTGCTGTTGCTCGTAGGGAGTCTATGAATAGCATGATGAGTAACGGCAGCGACCCCGACACTCAGTACCTCATCGTAAACGACCTCAACCCTCCCGGACAATCTAGTCCCATGTCCGTCCGTCCGTTCTCTCCGTCAGAATCCTTCGCGTTCCCAAAGCCACCCCCATGCCCTAATGAGGGGCAGTGTACTTCGTCCGCTTCTGTTGTTAGTGGTCACGGCCTCGTTTCCCCTTTGTCATCCGCTGCTACTCTCATCCAAATCCACTCTCCTCCTCCCATATTTAACTCTGATTTATCGCCCTCCGCTCCTCCTGCCTCCTACTTGCAGCCGCCACCCGGCGCTTCATTGACAGCTATTCCTAACACGTCTTCTGACCCCTTTGCTGACCCTGCGAAACCTGAATTCGAGATCATCCGCCGCCCATTCGCGCCTACACTAGACGACGAACTCTCTGTCGCCCCAGGCGACAAAGTGCTCGTTATAAAAGTCTTCGACGATGGCTGGGCGTTCGTGGAGAAGCTTAACGACTCCTTAGATTATGACGAGAAGGGTCTCATTCCCGTGGATTGCTTGCGCGAAGCCGGCCAGGCCCTCCCAGCATTCCTAGCTCAAAAGCGGGCGAGTAGCTATGGAGCTGATACAAATCAATTGGCCCAAATATTGGCGGGTAGCTTCCATCCCGCTTGAATGACGAACACGTAATCGGTAAGCTTTTCTGCTCTTTATAAAAGCCCTCGTTGATTTTTTATTTTTATTTACAGTGATACCAGCATCATTGGAAATCTACTATATTCATCATTGATCGCATACCAATCTCGATTTTCTTGCATTGCTAGAAGGATCCATGCATTCTACCTCGGCCGCCTGATTCCTCATACTGTTATCTCTACTCCTCCACGGTTCCATAGAATCGTTGTCTATACCACTTCTTTCATTTATTTCATTATTTGCCTTGCTTATTTAACTCGGCCCTTCTGTACCTCACTGACCCCCTTCCTGGAGACAGTTATGTTGCACTATAACATGATGAACTCTTCATACTTTAGATTCCTTACTGTTGCTACTCTGTCGACGCTGGATTTTGTAGCGGGTTTGCTGGCGGACCCTTCGCGAGGAGTCTCTTGGCGTATACACTTCTGCATCAACCAACCTATGTTCCACCCCTAATACTATGGCCGAAATTATACGAACACACCAGCTTTAAAAGTTAAGCATTCTAATTTCTAGATGTGCTATGCGCTATCGATTACAACGAAACGCAACAGTGCAGCTTTGCTACCCGTTGGAGCTTTCCTATGTCAGACAGTGAAGGTACAACCTTGTTTACTTGTTAATATCAGTACGTTCCATCTCCATACACTAAGCCAAGCTGAGTACGAATGAAATCACACTGATCTACACGGTACGGTTGAATGCTCTCCGTCAATCCAAAAACAAACTCGTTGTCCCCAGTATAAGGCGACCACTGAACAGCAGCACCCTCATAATTAGGGTCGCCCGTCCATGCAAGAGATGTCCAGCGCTTGATAGTTTCTTGCGTTGCGGCCACTTGGAAGTCAGTAAGCGGTTGATAGAGGTTGTCAGTCTCTGCTGTCGCGAACACCAAGTAGAGTTCGTCTGCGTGGCAAACCTGGCCGGGGCAGGTTGCTGGATTGGGAGTTATGGTAGATCCAAGGCCGACAGCGAAGAGGATCTTATATACGTTTCCGGGGTTGGTGGTGTTGGTCTCGAGAGAAGCTAGGCTTGTATCGGGGCAGCGGACAAACCAGTCCGTAAGGAGCTGCGCCAGTTGTAGCACAGCGCCGGAAATGCCGTTTGAGGACGGCGCTGTCTCGTAAGGGTAGAGCTCGGTCTGGTTCAAGATACGCTGAATTTGCGTCTCGTTGAAGTAGTTAGGGAGCTCAGATATGAAAGAAGAGGGAGGCGAGTCTGGGGCAAGGGTGGTTGGGAGGAAGTAGCAATACTCGCACTGGTTGGTAGCCCAAATGGTAGGTACGTGCGCGTAAATTCCATCCATGATGCTTCCAGCGATGTTGTTTAGGATGTAGTCCCCATCGACAACGACAGTCCAGGCTATGCCTAGATTATAGGATGCAATTGCAAGGCTTCCGGCCGACACGTTCGCTACACACTCGACGTCTGACCCTGTGAGACTCGTAGAGTAGCTAGAAGCGCAGCCGACGTATTTAGCGAGTTGCAGAGAGGTATTGAGAGCTACTTCAGGCGAAGAGAAAGGGTTGCTCGTGCCAAAATCGCTTTCAAGAATGGCAGCACCTGGCGACTCTGAAGTCAGACGGCTACATGATTTTCTTCATGATGCACTCACTGAAGAGGCCTTCCGTATATTTCGGGTTAGTTCCGAGGAGGTACCTAGTCATAAAGCCACCAGCTGACTCGCCGTAAATGAGCACTTGAGTGGGCTGGTAAAATGGTTGTGAGCGTTTATAGGGAACTTACGAGAAGAAACAGCTTACATCTCCACCGAAGGCCTCAATGTTGGCTTGTACCCATTGCAGAGCTAGCAAAGTGTCTTTGAGGGCAGCGTTGGATGCATTGAACCTGAATAACGAGTCAGATCAAGA
Source organism: Suillus alpinus (assembly GCA_003316505.1). Classification (NCBI taxonomy): domain Eukaryota; kingdom Fungi; phylum Basidiomycota; class Agaricomycetes; order Boletales; family Suillaceae; genus Suillus; species Suillus alpinus. Next base: position 72,895 of record QFEX01000511.1, read on the forward strand.
TGCGAACAATCCTGACTACAAAGTACCAGCCCAGAGTAGTAAGCCTGTAATTTATGGTAACGAGGACGACTCCTCCGTATGAGACCAGGTTTGTCCCATCAAAGATCTAAAACTTAATCAATCATCACATGAAGCACAAATCAAGTTTGACAACTGACATTCGAGGTAGAAGGTCCGACATATCCACTCGTCGTCATGTTGTAGGGGAATGGTCCACTGTCACCATGATTCAAACCACCGCCATGAACTGAAGAAACGGTCAACACAATCGGAAGCAACGGAGGGAATCGACTCACTGAAGAACATAACAGGAAGCTTTGGGGTACTATCTACTGCTTGTCCACCAAAAACAACAATTGGAGAGTATACATTCAGCTGTAGACAATCCTCTTCTGTCCATACCATATGTCCATTGTCAACGTTCGGTGGCTAATGGTTACTAGTTAGCCGCAAGGATATGAGGATAACATCAGCATTCTTGCCTGAGCACAGCGAGGACCATATTCCAGGGCATCCCGCACGGTATCTCTCGAGACTTGCAGAGCAGTGGGCGGCTTGAAGCGACCTGCACCAGCAGGAGATTCTGCGAACTTGATGCCCAGGAACCGGAACGAAAATTTATCGCGGAAACCACGCAATACACCTGCAGAGGGTGTTGAAACTTCGATCTGGCGGCTGGTGTCATACGAAGTAACGTTTGAACGTGTCAGTGGAGCGGAGTTCGTGCATAAAGCAGGGTATCGACTAGATAGATCAGGAGAAGTGTCGGTGTCGGTGTCGCAAGTGTAACTGGTACCAACGGTAAACATTGTGCAGCCACCTATATTTGAACTCAGTGTTGGTGATATGAACATGATAGATGCGTGTTACCAGATCCAGCAATCCAGATGTTTTGGTTCAAATCAAGAGCAGCACCGTGCCTCTCAGAAGTTAGTGCAGCAGTCAGGTTTTCTGCTGTAAGGCCAGTGGAAGTCGGTGCTGGTAGAAGTGATTCCTGCAATTCACCACATGACTGCTGTGCCTCCTCGCAAGTCATTGAGCTCTTCAGGAAAAGAGCGCTAGCTCGATTCGTGTTCGATGGGTTGAGGTCATTGTTGGAGGCGATAACAATGGTAGTATTGATAGATTGCCCGGCAGAAAAGAGAGAAAGGTCCAGGGCAAGAAGTGTGCAAAGACTGGCCAACGACCGAAGAGGCAACATTAACTCTGATGATGCTAAAAGCCTCTCAAGAATGTCCCCTTCGTGTGTGTGACTCTTAAATCCTGATGCCATAAAAATGACACAACTGCAAGTTGCAACCAGCTGAGCAGGACTGAGTCCGACTGACTACCCGGACACAGTGCGCGGGAGTACGTGCTGGCAGGTGAAGATAACGCGGTCATGACGAGGCATTTGGATTGCCACGTGTGCGCGCAAGCCTGCTCGGAGGTGATAAAGAAGGAACGACTGTCTTCAGCTATATATTTCTACCTTGGTCCGGCTGGACTATTTGAGGTGCGCGTCTCCCGTAAGATTGACGCGGCACTTCAAATTTCACAACGCGAAACACGTCTGTATGTTGAAAAAATGGTTGAATATGAAATACTGAACTCCTGCTGAGCGAGGATGTATCATCCAAGTTGTCTAGTACGTCGCCTGTTGTGTTGTTTCTATTGCCTCTAATAGTAGTCCGCCAACTCCAGTGGATATTACTTAGTAACTTTCTTCACATAGTGTGACACGAACCGTACATAGTTCGTGTGTCAAGCTTAAGCCTCGTCCCCGCTGTGTCACAAAGCATTAAATTGGCCGGTCTGGGACACGACGGCAGCAGTCCAACGAAGAGTAAACCCCGCTCGGTGTTTGCAACGGCCATGCCAAGGCCCATCATCCCGCCAACGCGCGTTACAGTGACTGTAATCAACCAACTGGTTTGAATCGTAGACGTTTCTCCAATGATGTGAATCATATTAAACTGGTATCAAAAGTGTAGCACATACTGCTTCTCCTATCATGCACTGAATTTAAGCTTCGTCACCAACTTCCCAGCATTGGCGCCAGTGGGGAGCCTTCCCAAAACGTTTGGAATATCATGATCAGTGAAGGGTGCTTGCACAATGTCCTCGGCATTATCGAGCGTGATATCTCCCCGCTGAAATGCACTGGCAATGTCCGGAAAGGCTTCTGCAGCCACTGTGCTGAACCCGTGGAACATAAAGTCGAGGACAATGAAACTTGAATTGTTGAGTGGTCGGTGAATGATTCAAACATAGTACTGGTGAATCACTCTTCTGGATCCAGACTGACATCATGATGGCAATTAATTGAAATCCAACCACATGAAGTGAAAACTAAACTTCATCGGGAAGTCGTTGGAGGTGTCCAAACTGGAGTATGTGTAGGGACATGTTGATTGCGCCGCAAGTCAACCGCAAGTCACTGTTTGTGAGTTGAAGGATCTAAAACTGTACACGCACAGGTGTCCCACGGGCAAGTTTTTGTCACCTCGCTTATTCTCCCAAAGCCCCTTGCGAACTGCGATAGTCTTGACTTCTGCATATGGGCCTGCGTTTACAGGTTATTTTAGAGCGTTGAAAGCAAAATGACGCGGAGCCGGAACACCTGCAGAGGTCGTGCCAATCCGCCATAGTTGTTGATGATCAAAGCATGGCCGCAATGGCACGGAGTTTGAATTTGTTGAACGATTTCGACTCTCGGAGAACTCGGTACACATGATAGCAGCCTACAACCTAACTTAAGGTCCAGGCTACCGTGGTATCGACAGTGGCAGATTCATTATCTGATAGGTACATTCAAGTTGTCTGAAACATTACATGATTGGGACCCCGGGGAAAGGCGATCTCCCTTCGTATTTCCCAATCTCTCTGGCATCAAATGGTAAGTATTACTTACTGGTAATCATTACTTGTACAGCCGTGAGAGGCAATTCGGCCTGCTGCATACCACTAGTGGTACTAGATTGTGATGCAGCTCTCCACGTTGGAGTGCACCGTTCTATATTTCAGGCCTAACTTCCGGGTTGGCAATATTTCTGGGAGTTTTACTCGGCAAGTTTGGCACTGGTGAGTCAGAATTAAGACTTGAAACTAGAAGATGATGAACATGACCTCAGACTCCACCTATGACATAAGGCATATACGTGTCCCTGCACGCTGCGGCATGGTTCTGGGGCTACTTTGAAACGCGGCAGCTGTGGAGTGCTGCCAAAGATCCGTTTCGGTATGGGTTCGCTTCCCTTGAGTCTTCTCGTCGAAGGCAATCGAATCTCGAAGAATGAGTGGTCCGTGGGGCGCCCAACTCCAAACCACACTCACTTCGTGAAGCCCGCGGATCAAGGTTACTCTGTTCTCACTCATGTGCGACATTGTTTGGAGTTTGGTTCTGGTTTTTTTTACTAACTATTGGCTAGCTGAGGCGAAAGTGTTGTTGTGCTGCGGTTCAACATCCTTACAAAAATATATACTACGTCGAACAGGTGCAGGCCTCCGTAGTAGCGCTCTTTCTCAAAGCAGCGAACACGAGCAGACTGGTGCCGAGTTTCAAATCCAATCGAATCTTCCGCTCCATCGCAACCCGTTCGTTTCGCACTCCACTATTCATTTCAATGCGGCTTCATAGTTCTTGTGGAGTTGTTAGCTGAGAAACGGCCTTGGTCCTTCCCAGGCTCAGATAACAACGGAACCTGCACAAATCTGTAAATTTCTTGCTCTTTACTTGCATCACACACAGCGATATCGGTAGACCTGCTCTATCTTATGAAAACTTATATGATGGTGGATGCATCCGAGGCACAGCGCGAGTACTCTCGCAATATCGCTGCGCACACTTTGAAGCAGCTCATGCAATGGCGAGCTTCGCTGGAACGCCTGTCAAAGGAACGCGAGCGGGAAAGCATGCAGGATAGTGCCGACCAGCATGATCCAAAAGGTCACCGGTGAATTTTTTCTGCGAGAGCGTCCAAGGCTGAAATTATATCTCAGGGCACACTCGGCTCCCACAACAGATTGTTGTGAGTGCATAGAATGATATGTCCGGCGTGCAAAACCTGCGTCATGTTTATGTATGTGCGCACCCTGCCTATACCGTTGTCGTGTCCAGCTGAGCTTAACTGCTCAAAGGGCAAATCCTGCGTTGGGTTCATGTCGTGCAAAATAACGCTGCTATGTATTTTCTCTTCCCACCCTCGAACCCAACACGTCGATGAACTGTGTATATCATTCCCTTTGTCATTCCGCTGTATCATTTAGGTTTATCCAACAATTGTCACACATTTCAGTACCTAAAGTACCGCGAGAGGAGAGCAAATAGGAGAATGGGATGCTCATGCTATTCTTAGCGGATATCAAATACCGGTGGTGGTCCTAATCGACAGGTCTCTCGATCTCATGGCCGCGTGCTCCAAGTATAAGAAGCGGGAAACTATGTAATTGGTTGCTAATTGTTGTCACCGACTATCCGACAGTAAGGCATTCGTACAATGCCGCGCACACAGTGCGAGACGGTGCATTACTCTTATTTACTTATTACTTTTACCATGGCTACTCCCGTTCTTCAAAGTTCAAAAGAAGAGCTTCGTTTGTAACATTATTACTTTAGTGCAGCAACGAAGTTCCATGGCTACTAGTAACCACTGGACCTCACGTTTTCCACTCCACACCGACCCATTCGCACACGGATTATACACTACGCTCTCCTGAGTCAAGTGCCACTGGCAGGATGCCATGTACCTCCTCCAGCGAAGATATTGTATATCGAGATTTGCTACCGTAATATGTCATTCCCTGACTATATCGTAACACAAGGCCCAGTTGTGTCATATCATTGGTTACGGCAGGTCCGGGGGACATATGTATGTCGACTCTGGGAATAATCAAGTTCTTGACATCGATCATGACGCTTGAGGCACGGGCTAGCACTGATGCCGAGGTTGATACGCGATGTGGCACGTTACAGATTCCTTCGCGGTAGACCGTCGGCGCCTCCGACTTTAGTTACTTAGTACGGGTCCTCAAAGCATCGATTTTTCTTATTTAGCCTGGGTAGTCGTCAGAGACTCAGAGTGCTGCAGAATGCGCTGTCTTAGAGTCCTGTCTTCAAGTTGGGTATCGCGAGGCTCCAGCTTCCGGCGCTTGAAGAAGTGGCACCAATGGGAATCGTCGCATTAAGCTTATTCTGATCTCGGGTTTTCACCCTCCGCGGCCGTCTTCTATATGCTTGTAGTACAGGTACAACAGTACGTAGTGCAGCGAACGATACATAAATATCTAATACCCAAAAGAAAGATCAAGAAGACAAGGGAGTTTAGGAGAGAAGTGAAATACACTATAAGATAGACATGGTCAAATATTGGTGCCTTCAATAATGGTAGTTCTATGACAGGTAGGAAAGGGTGTCAGATCGACGTAGGTAAATGGGTAACAGCAGACGCACCTGCCGCAGATTGAGTCGTATTAGGACCGCGAGCCTGAGTTTGCAGCATTTCTTTGCGACGTCTTCGCTGCACATACAATCTTGTCAGTTTTGTCATCCGGATTACCGTATCACACCCACCTGCTCGCGCCTTCTCCTCTTGCTCCTTCGCCTTGCGTTCTAGCGAGGCGCGCCATTGTACAAGCTGCTCCAGCGTGTACGCAGTCATGTCCTCAGAATATTGGGACAACTGGACATCAGGATTGGATTCTTGAGACATGATAGTGTGGATGATTTGAGCAGAGAAATTGAGCTTAAAGTGTTGTTTTACTCTGCGTGTCGAAGCATAGGCTTTATACCTCAGCGCGGACCGTGAGACTGCTGCTGTGAGCCCCAGGGTTGTCGGGAGTTGCAGCTATAGACCGGTCGAGTGTTCGGGCGCAAGGCACCTTCATGATAGTAAAAGAATAATGTCGTACGCAGTCCCTTTGTTCATGAACACATTCAGAATCAAGGAGGCTGTCCCAGTGCCTTGATGATGACGCAGCCATTATAGTACGACCGGTAAATGTGGTGCCTCATGTTTGAGTATAGTGGTAGGTTTGTTAGCAGTTTAAGGAATGTTGGTGAGACACAGTGACCACTTCGCGCGTGCGAAAGTACTGTGGGTTTGTACCGATACCGCTCCTCTCGCAAGGCGTGCCGGATTTCATGAGAGATCATAGCTCGGTAGGCACAAGGCTGACTTGAATATTTACCTATGCCTGCAGGCTGGCTCTCCTGTACGTGAATAAAATGTCTTCTACCTGCATGTTCCTGTGGCGTCGGAGATAGATTGTCAGGCGAGGTCCTGGCGTGACGTCCGAGAGCTCGGCTGAGAAACTTTCCATTCATTTGCAAGGAATAAGGGGCCGAGAAAACTATTTGAAGCGTCGGAATGCGTACCTTAGCTGTATATGTAATAGCCTCTATTCTCTTCGGCGCACCTAAGACTAACTAAGACCGTCAATTCTGTCCAGGGATCAGGCACCTGACACAGCAAGCACCCAATTTGGAAGGCCAATAGACGCACATTCCTGACGACATGTGCAGAGATTCGGAGGCGGGACAACACCGGGGGGCCCTTGAAGATACACTGATCAGTGCTGGCAGTCACGATTCAGGTGGTACCTCGGCTCCCTTCCTAAGGAACTTGTGCATGGAGTAACAGCGAGGGGCGGGCGGTTCCCTTTGGCAGCGGACATCACGTCTTGTGCTAGTCCCTGGTACCTTCGCACTCCTCGGGGTGCACACTGGGACTGGTTTCACGCAGGCGTCCTTGCCGGCGTACCGCCTCAGACCTATTGCCCAAATGTTCAATCTTTCCACAAATCACCCTCGACGGACTAAGCCATATAAGGCTTGCGGAAGGGCCTAAAACCTGACCAATAGTATATCTTCCTTTCCAGGGTGCAAGAGAGCCCATGCCTGGAGGGAGTTGAGTATTGAATAACAAAAGCTGAAGGCGTACGTCACGTCAAGGAACTAATTTCCCTTAAGTCAAAGCTTATCTGTGAGCTGTGTGACATGGTTGTGTAATGATCTTGAGCCTTGCGCGCAGCCACGTTGGCTCGGGAGTTTCGCTTTGACCCTGTAGCCGCCCGCTTTCTGCATACATAATACACCGCAGTCGTCCTGCCAAGTCGATAAAGGGTCCCTGGGAAGAAATTCCGGCGCATTAAACAAGTTAAAGCTTGAGAAACCATCGTAAATAGATGTCAGCAGAGCATGGTATGCTTCAAGTTAGTAGTAGCATATGGAAAACGTAGTCTAAGTCGTACGTTGTTGTGCGTTGTTTGTGCAGTGACATTGACAGGTGAATCAAAATTTATATGTTGAAAGATTCTACTTGAAGCCACTATTAGTATAGGTGAGCTGTGCTTGTCGTGTCACCCTGTCCTGACAGCTGTTTGCGTGGCCTTAGAGTCTCTGAAAGTTGGGCCTTTCCATCGCCGCGTCATGGCTGTGCCCTCTGAAGACGTAGTATTAGCATGTCTCTGTCTGAGAGGCGGCTTCGAAGGCTCTCGTCTACTCATTACGAAAAACAAGGCGTGCAACCTGTAATGTTCACCCATGGTAGCCACCATGTGCTTACAGCGCCCAAGACTACAGGCAGAGTCTAGGCCTCAGCTTCTCTCCCACGCCGAGACAAAAGACTTGCATAAGACCCTTTCTTACTTTGTTATCGATCTCCACATCGATCATCATCGAGAATAAGACATCCAGTGGATTTATCTTGCAAGAGTTGACACCATCCCAATTTGATCCCGAGGTGCGGCCCTCACTTGTCTCGCCCGGTTTCCTAGCTATTAAACAATCTGTTCCTTGGATCGTACTTGATCGTGTTTTATTGTTTATTGAAGATCCTTGCCGATTGTCCTGTTAACACGCCTCCAAGCTCCCACTACTCTACTAGCATCGCAAATCGTTGCTAGCCGTACGAAAATGTCCCGTCGAAAGCATCGATCAGCTGTGAATAGTCGTGCGCATGCTGGTGTTGATGCCAGTCAAACTATGGGCTTGGCGGGTGATCATAGGAATAGGACAAGAGGACTTCCTTCCCATAGGGATGGGTTGGGATCTGTCTCTTCTTATGCTCTCTCGCAGCCGGATAGTATTATGACCTCCTCGAGCGGGCGTGACATTTCAGATCATGCAGGCCAGCAAGTTAAAGTTTCTGTCGCTTCTGCATGGTCGGGGCCGTTGCGCTTCGTAGAGAATCTCAACCCTCGAAGAAAGATGTCATGACGATGATGCCAATCCGTCAGTCTATGCAACACCTGCAAATGATGGACCCACCGACTGCCCAGGCAAAGCCCGCGCCCAAGACGGGCAAGAAGACGGAGAAGAAGAAACGAAATCCAATCTGCAAAGAGATGAAAAAGGTGTTTAGAGGACCAGCGTACTGGAAGAAGAAAGCGCAATAGGACGAGAGTTTATTACGCAGGGCCCGGGAAATTTGGCGAGATGAAGTAGGAAGAAAGGCAGTTGGTATGTGCCGAACTTCTCCTTTGTTCGTCATTTGACACTGTCATATCTCGCTTAGAGTGCAGGCGAAGGAGAGCGGCCAAGAAGTGCAAGAGACCTTGTGTCTCACGCAAATGGATGGAGGAAAAGGAGGGCAAGAATCGACAGGCACGTCAGAAGAAACAAGACCAAAGGCAATTTTTCGTAAATTTCAATAAAGTATATGAAGATAAGCTTCGCGTTGGTAAAAGTAGCATCTTCCTACATCGAGCCATTTCCCCATCGCCGTT
>QFEX01000513.1:10189-31728 GCA_003316505.1 Suillus alpinus
GTTCGGTCACTACTGAAGCTTGAAGGATATCTGAAGGGTACATATCGCCATGAACTTCGGACCTGTTTTAAACCGTCAGTGACCCTACCTCCATCTGCCTCCATGCGACTTCGGTTCGTTGAACGTTATTCGAGAGCTGGAAGTTAACCCAATAGAACGGATCCAGACACTGAGGACCACGTAGCAACAATTTCATTTTCAATTTTCCATAGTGGGCACTTTTGCCTTTGACATCACGACGCGTCCAGCGGTTCCAGCCTGGCCAGCTCATCTACGCACAACAATCGAAGGTTACACGGTTACTGTATCTGTCTGATCAATGAAATAGTTCCGTCGCATTGGAACATTGCCCGGGAAGATACTGGCTAGCGACTTCCCGAAAGATTTTGCAGAAACAAGCACGCCTGTAAAAGTTTGACCGCTTTGACCTCGGCTTATAATTTACAGTTGCGAGCTTCGTGCGCTCCGATAGCCTCCGATGGAATGGCAAGTCCCTTGGTAGACAAGATGACGGACCACTTTCGTAATTACATCAAAGCGCACTCCTTGGGCCCAAACACTTTCTCATACACCGCCAGCAGCCGCCAGCGAGCAAGTAATTCACTGGGAGTCAGCATGACTCATCCCAATTTCCAAGCGCGGCGTGTGCCAGCTGATCGATGACAGTCGATAAGTAGTACCTGTGGACAACGACGAATCAACGAAGCGATTGTATCGATCATGGTGCGTGTTCAATTGTGAATGTGGACCAAAAGTGTCAGAAATAATAATGTTGTGTCCAACGCTTTCCCTTCTTTGCAGTTGCTTTTATATCATGGAATGGTGCATGCTCCTGCTACTCCTGCAATGTCATAGCTGCCACTGGCTAGAGTCATACTCAGAGCTGCGGGAGCTCGCAGTAGACAACCTCATCTATAGAGCCGAATGTTGTGCGCGTGTCGTCGTGCGAAACGCCCCTGGGTGCTCGTCAATATGGCGGAGCCAAATTCGAGGAGGAAGTTGTGTATTATGGGATTAATCCGCTGCAAGATGTCGATACCCGTCCCGGCGTGCTACATGCTCCTCCCCCGATCACGTCTCGTACATATGTATGACGGAAGCCCGTGGCGCCTCGCTCGATAAGGCTATAGACTCTATGATTGTACTTCGCAGTTCAAGGAGATCTTAGTACAAATGTGGTCTATCAAGTCACGAACTCTACATACATGCGATCTGTGATATTAGGAGGCCCGTACCGTGAAACGTACTTTACGTCGCCCCCGACCGCATCTTCGATGACACTGCTCAATTCATCGAGTATCGCAAAGTCCTCATGCTATTTTGCACTTCAACATTTACGGACGAGATGTTCTCTCCGTTTCCTCTTGACGTGGACGTCGTTTTACCGCATAGTGACCTGCTACCCCTGGGATCTAGGAAGATTACCAAATGACCTATGACGCCGAAATGGCACTATGTCATTCAGTCCATCTTTCCCGAATGTACAGCCTTACCAGCACGTGCACGTAATTAATCAAGGTATTCCAGTTGACAACAATTGCTTGGCAAACTCTTCTGGCACATAATATAAAGCATGCTGCTGCATAAATGTGTTTTGCAAGAGGGGCAGCTGTTGTGGAACTGGAGTCATTTGACGGTGATCGTAGAACAAAATCATTGCATGCTTTTTTATCGAGCCTGGTGTGAGTACGACCACAATTCACTACCATGTTGCGAGTACTAGATAGAACATATTTTAAACGTCTAATATCTGCATCTGATGATCGACTGACGAGTGTGTTTTGTTGTATATATACTCGTGGCGTGTCAGCTCGTGTCAGTAACGCAAGGGCCGATTATTATAGCGTCAACGGAGCTTGAACAAATAGTTTTCAAGCCAAAAAACATGTTTCTCTCCATGCAGCTACCCACTTTCCTACCAGTCCAACATCGGCAATAGGTGCACTCCTAAGGCTCTCACTTGCTTTCTCAGTTTGTACTGTCAACAATGGGTACCGCGTAGCCAGTTCCTCTTGGCCGTATTTGTTCTCGAAAAAGGTCAGCAGCTTCCGGCTTGGGTTGCTGACTTCATCGATAGGGCTAGCACGTAAAGCCTTGATCCACTCGTGCCTCGGGAGGGCTTTGAATTTCAAACCGGAATGCTGGAGAGATGAGAGGATGGATGACCACGGCACAAGCTTTGGATGAATCACGTTCCAAACTGGGCATTCTCCCAAGGGCAAACGTTTAGGGGGAACATTGACCAAATCGACAATAGTCTTTGCTGCGTAGTCCACTGGGAGCCACGAAACTGACTCTTCAAGGTTGGGAAGAATTCCGATTGTGTCAGTGCACTGCCAGGGAATATAACGGTCAGATGTACCATCGTTAACGGGATTTTATACCTTGATGATGAGTGAAATTGCCTCTGTCTCGTTCCACACGCCATTCTGGGAGTCTCCCACCATTTGGCCAATTCCTGTATGCATTTCAATGACCATTTCCCCTGTGGTGAAAAGAATATGTCTCACGCAGTACGCCCGCACGAATAGGTGTCTGCTGAGAGGCAACTTGACAGAGCTTCTCGGTAATCCACTTCGACTGTGCACTAAATAAAGTCAGAAATCCGAGTGTAAAGTGTACGAGCTGCTCACTAGCCCAACCCCTGAGCGACAGAGGGATCGTCCGTAATGGCCTCTGGGATCGACTCAGGTCCACGCCATGCAGCGACAGCACTAATTGAAGATGCGAAGTAGAAGTCTGCTGGTCGGGGACGAGGCGATGCAAGGGCGAGATTAATTAGATTGACAGCTCCACGGATATGTGGTTCGAAGCTATTGCTCTGTCAGTTAGTTTTCATCGAATTGAGGTTGACTTGCCTGGAAATGCCAAGGTTGAAGTTTACCGCCCAGGCATTCTGCACACAAGGTTGAAGGGAATGAAATGAATAGTGTTTTTCGATGCTTACGTGAATGATCAGTGTTGCCCGTCTTGCGATCTCATTGTAAACGTTTGACTGAAGTCCAAGCTTGTCCATAGACAGGTCGGAAGCGAGAGCTTTGACACGCGATTGAGCCTGCTCATAGCGAGATGATAGCTTCCTTGTCTTCATGGAAGCTATTATGCGACTGGATGCATCTGCATCGTCCTTTGCTCTGCACAGACAGTAAACAGTGGCCACAGAAGGGTCCGAAAGTAGTTCATCTAGAATATATGCTCCCAGCGATCCAGTCGCTCCAGTCAACACAACCTATATCAACATCGCAATCAGACGTAGGTTTTTGGAAAGTACAACAATGAGCTCACAACACGAGGAGTAACTGTGTTACTTGCAGCTCCAGTTGTTCCGTTAACGTGAGTCTCGTGTACATAAGCGAAAGAGCTGTACTTCTTAACAAGTTCCAGCACGATCTCGAGCGAACTTCGTTGTGCTAGAGCACCTTCATTGCCAGAGGACATTGCAACCAGGAGTCGAGAAATCCTACATGTTTACTTCAGCCGAGACTGCTTACACATGCGGGGATAGACGTACTGCGTGATAGAAGGATGTTCGAAAACGACGTTGGGCGACAGTTTCTTGCCACCTAGGTCGATCTCCTGCGCCATTATTCAGCTTACAAGCAGAAATCAGTAGAACGTTTGAACTGACTCTTTGAATGGTGTTTCGTACTCTGCTAGACTGTAAGGAGTTCAGCCCGAAATCGAAGAGGTCAGTGTCATCTTCTAGGCTGTCGATGGGTCTATCGACCGTCTTGCTGATTATATATCTAATGGCTGTCCTAGCCTCCGCTTCATCAGTCAGTCGTCTCTTCCCATCCCCATCGATGTCGCCCTCTAGTCGTCTGTAAACCTCATTGATGACGCCCTCGAACTCCTTGTACACCCGTGGTCTCAAAATGCTGCCCTTATCAGCACGAGGAATCACTGTGCCGTAAGGGAGAAACACAAGGGCTTCCGTCGCAAGCTGTGAGTGCGAAGGAGCTTCGGCATTGGCGAGAGCGACAATAGGCGCTACAAGCTTAACGAGCTCCGAAGGAGAACAGTCTTTTACGATTTCCGTTGGAAGAATCAGAGCTCCGATTTGAATGCGGCCAGCACCGAAGATAACGGCATCTGCAATGTAGGGCGACGAGCGAAGTGTGAGCTCCATCGGGACAGGATTCGTCTTCTCGCCGTTAACCTGCACATATTGTTAAATGAAAATCATTCTGATCTGGGTTAATATCCGCACCATGACTAGGGTGTCATCGATTCGCCCGATGAACTTGTATGCATCTGGGATGGTGGGATGCTTGATAAATAGATCTTTCGTAGCGTACGACCCATCGGGTTGGTTGGTCATAACCTTCACCGGTAATTGAGGCAATGTAATACAATGGCAGTATAAATACTTGCCTTCATGGGCCAGCCGTCTAACACGAACAGTTCATAGATATCTCCGCCCCTAGGTTCGAATCGCAGGTAGTCGTCCACCTTCGTCTTCACATACGGCCCTTTAGCGCGTGGCCAATTCCAGTCCTTGTCAGTCTCGAAGTCCCGGAAAGACGTCATGAGTTGACCCATTTCAGCTAAATTAAAAATAAGTATGCTGAATGTCAAGTTTCTCTCAACCCGACAACATATCACTCACTAAGACCATAATGGCCAACCAGGCGAACACCCTCGTTGACAAGGAAGTCACCAAGCTCGTCAGGACATGCACTACCGCCGAACATGACAAGCTTGAGGCCTTTGAGGACCTGCAGACCTGCAGGGGTCTCAGCCAGAAGTTTCAATGCAAGAGGAACACCATATAGAGCCTCCACGTCTGGAGCTTGCTTGAGGAGCTTGATAACGTTGGCGGACGTCAATGGTATTGATCCAGTTGGGAAGAGGTACAGTGGTTTCGCAGCATACATCGCACGGTAAAGATTGGAGTGGCCATGTCCCTATTCCAGGCAAAATGAGTGACTTCGGGTAATACAAACTGGCAACAACATACATGATACAAGGGCAAGGTCGTTAAACTCGTAAGACCGAAATTCATAACGCAGTTGCCGATAGCTGCTTTGTTGGTTGCAATGATCGGCTTTGGGAAACCAGTGGACCCGCTCGAATGGATCATCGTGACTGGCAGAAGAAACTCGTCCTCCCAGTTCAATACAGGGTCCCACTGCGTCTTCTCTGGGTACAAAGAACGAGCGGCTGACCCGAAGACTTCAGATGAAGGCTGGTTGACTATCGTCACAGAACTGGGGTCACTGAGATGGGTGAGAGCAGCTGTTGCGGAAGGTAATAGCACGTCTTGCACTATCACGTGGGTTGCATTTGTCACGGTCAACAGGTGAGCAATCGCGGGAGGGGAGTTATTCGGCGACAAGAAGAGTACGCCTGTAGAAATATTAGCAGAGTCAGAATACGTGCGTTGTGCACTTACAATAGCCCATCCGATAAAGCGCCATCTCGGTGACTACGTAACTGATGTTGCTGACGCCTAGAAGTCCAACAGTCATCCTATTGGTGGCATCCCCTTTGGATCGTCCATTCAGCAGTCCATTGTCCCGTAAATGGTGAGCAAACAAGGACGCTGAGGCATCAAGCTCAGACAAAGTATACTTTATGTACTTCATGGCTGCTGTCAGTTTCCCCGCAGAATTTGATCAGAACGTCGTACTTACATTGAAGTCCTTATCTGGTATGCCCAAGATCTCAAGGTTTGGGTATGCGCGAGTACGTTCGGCTATGAGGTGGTTGAATGAGTATATCGTGGACATGGTGCTTGGGTCGTTCGGTCACTGTTGAAGGGTATCTGAAGGGTATCGCTATCAATGTAGCGACTTCGGCCTGTTTTAAAGAGCTCAGTGGCCAGCTCAGTAGATTAGTTGAGAACTGCTTTGACCGACGATATCCGATGCTCTACTATTAGTACCCCAGCATTATGAACATGGGTCATATGTCAGTTGGAGGTGGGCCGGGCTGACGGTCCGGCAGGGCGAGGGCAAACGCTTGCGGACCGCACCCAGCACTTGACCCATAGATGTCAACTACCAGGTCCGGTCCTCTACCATTTTCTGCGTGAGTGTTATGCGCTCTCACAGCAGCAGTTAAGACGTGCAAAGTCGTGCGTCTATGGAAGACCAGGCACTCGTACAAAACTTCTTCACTGTATCTCGGTGGCCCTGCGAGTGTTCCATCCAACCACACCTGCGGACCTGGGCCACTGTAGCTGTGACACTGGCACACAACCACTCCTTCTCGTAGCCGATGAAGACTCGCGGTACGATTACATCTTCGTGAACACAAGACGCGATTGAGTTAATCCACACTGGTCATGGTACACCACAAACTCGCTCACTTATTTCAATGTGATTCCTTGAGTGATACTTTGGATTTGAGTTATCTTGCAAACATTTGACCAATAGTTTCTCCTCGCGAACGCCACTAAAGCCGACAAGCTCCTCTCATTTTCAAAGTTGGTGCCCAATGAACTGACCAAGGCGATTAACTTCTTAAGATCAGCGGGGGACTTCCGATTGAACCCAGAGAACTGACAAACCATCAGCAACCTTGGATTGATGAATAGATGGGTGATCCTGCGGGAGAAACGACGGGGAGGCATCCATGGCGCTCGATTCTGTCACCCGCCGGCATTCACTGTTGACACTGATCTGTGAGATTGATACGGTCGACTTGAATCGTCAGAGCAAGTCATTGGAGGAGCTGGATAGATCCGGTAAAGTCGTAACGCACAAGTCGCTTCCTTGGCATGTTAGGTAGAGACAGGAAGATAGTAGTAGTCAACAACTTGAAAGTGTCGATGACTGTCGAAGTCGAAGCATGCAGCTATGTAGCACCAATATTCCCGCTATGGGCCATTACCAGCCGCTACGTCCCCGCTGTACAGAGTTGAGTAG
Organism: Suillus alpinus; assembly: GCA_003316505.1. Lineage (NCBI taxonomy): Eukaryota > Fungi > Basidiomycota > Agaricomycetes > Boletales > Suillaceae > Suillus > Suillus alpinus. The sequence goes on from QFEX01000513.1 coordinate 17,062, forward strand.
TGTCTGCCAATTAGTGTCTCTTTTCCTCTTTTCCCCAAATCGTCGTGGCTGTGAAATGGATTGGTGGTCGAGACCCTCACGCAAGCCCTTCCTCTGGCCAACTGCTGCAACATTGTTAGACATCCGTGACGTTAAGTACGTATATCTCGGCCAACTTGAGGCCCAAGAGACTCTTTTCCCCCGTTATTTACGGTCGGAGTCAAGTCGGAGTCGTGACATGAGCGCTGTGAAGATCATCATTTGGAGGACTTTGTGGCATATGGTTCAACACAGCCGGTCACGGTAGTTCTAACACAGCTTCGAGCTTTCGAATAACTTCAATCTTCCTCGACGACGGTGATGCAGTGTGCACGTCCATGACTACTCCTGACACATTCATCTCTCTCCAGCTCGCTCTCCACATTGTATTATCTTGTATCTTCACTTTCACTGTCGCGCAGAACCCAGTCGATACATATGCTCCGACAGTCAATGTGAATTGTCCAGAGACATCCGACTCGCTCGTGCGAACCTTCACACCACAAAGTCAGGTCTTGAACACATCAGAAACAGAGTACATTGCGTCCAGGGAGTCTAATGTAATCTCAAACGCATGGTCCAACTGGCTTGGTAATGCGTCGGATATTGGATACAGCTTCGAAAATTTGCAGGGCAAATTTCCCAGAATTGGCATCGCCGTCGGGGGCGAGGGATATCGCACAGCACAATATGGCGCAGGAGTGTTGTTGGGGTTGGATTGGAGAAACACCACCGCCAGAGAAGAGGGGACCGGCGGTCTGCTGCAAGTCGCCTCTTACCTCTCAGCTTCGTCTGGTAAGTGTTCCATCAAACCAACGCTCGCTGTAAGCTTTGGTGATGCTGACCGATAGTATCTTAGGTGGCTCGTGGCTTCTTGGGTCACTTCTTATGAATGATTGGCCGTCAATCCAGGAACTGGTTTATGGAAATGGAGGAAATCTTTCGTCATGGTTGTTAGACCTTGACTTGATTGTGCCATCGTCACCATTAGTCAGTGATAGCGATAACCAGGAGTATTGGGGCAGTATCCTGGCGAGTGTTGAATCAAAGGCAATGACTGGAGTGTACGTTTCTTCACAGACCCATGGCACATCCATCATCAAGCTGACCTCTGCCACTTCAGGCCTACTAGTGTGACTGACCTATGGGGTCGGATGGTTGCATATCACTTCTTGAACGAAACAACGCGGGGCAACTTCTATACCAATCAGACTAGCCACGGCGCTGGTCAATTATGGTCCCAGATGTCTCTCCTGCCAAACTTTCAGAATCACACAATGCCATTCCCGATAGTAACCGCCGACTCACGACACGCGGGCTCAGGGATAACAACGAATGTGCCTTTGAATTCAACTGTTTATGAGGTGAGTACTTGACTTATAAGCGAAGGAACACATTTAGACATAGAATGGTGTAGATTACGCCTTTTGAGTTTGGGTCATGGGATCCTGGCCTTGCAGCGATGCTACCATTGCAGTTTGCTGGGACATATCTAACGAATGGTCTGCCGGCTAACCCATCAGCTTGCGTCACTGGTTTCGATCAGGCGAGCTTTGTTATGGGTACAAGCTCCAGTTTCTTCAACGTATGTCATGTTGCTATCTGGGAATACCTCCAGTCTCGACCTGACTTACTGTTGCAGGCAGCCTTGAATGTTACCAACGGGAACTTCGGGTTCGATACTGACAATGGAAATGAAGACGGCATGAATTTTATTTTCAATCAGTTGTTATCACATGCGCCGTCGTCCAATGTCATGGATGCGGCCAACTGGCCTAATGTTCGTATTGTCGTTTCGACGCACACCACCAACCTGACAGTGTCTACAGCCATTTAAAGGCGTCAATTCTGTGACTTTTCAAGACTCATCTTCAGACCGGCTCGAACTCCTCGATGGAGGTTCAAACCTCGAGAAAACTCCCCTCAGCAGCCTACTCGTTAAGGCTAGGGGAATGGATGTCGTAGTCGTCATCGACGGTAGTGCGGATGATGGGAACCGTTGGCCAAAGTGAGCACCTGTCGGCAATCTGCGAGTAATCAATACTAACTCCCGCCAGTGGTACATCACTGGTAAACTCTTTCGAGCGAATATCATCAGTACTCTCGTCTTCGCATCAACCGATGCCGCCCATACCTGGAACTGCCGCTCAGTTTGTTTCCACAGGCGTCAATATGCGCCCAACGTTCTTTGGCTGTAATCTCACTCAGGGTCAACCAGCATACCCTATCATCGTATACCTTCCTAATGCGCCTCCGCTGGATGGAAGCGCGCCAGCTACGAAGTACGCCAAGTGTCTCGCATCTTCCAAAGATAATGCTGATATCATTTTGCAGCACTGGCGACACACAATTTTCCTACACATCCATGTTCACGGCAGTGTTCATAAACCAAGCGTTTGGGAATACCTTAGGTGGCTTCAAACCAAACACGAATTCTCGGGATCCGAATTGGGGAAAATGCTTGCAATGTGTCGCAATCGATCGCGCAGTTACGCTGCGATCAGATTTCTGCTCGCAATGTTTTGCGCAGTATTGCTACGATCCAAATGATCCTCCAAGCAAATCGGAACTCCCAGGCAGACAGTTTGCGTTCGTGAATCCTGATCTGGGGGGCCTGCAGAAAGTGGCAGAATGGCTAGACAAGAACAAGGGAGCATTGGCAGGGTTCATTGTCGCCATCATATTGGTCATTGCAGGGATTGTTGGTTTCATGTGAGTGAACATACATCTATCTGGACGTGGTGACTCAGTGATCGCACATAGTTTCTGGTGGCGGAAGATGAGAGCACGCAAGTCGAGGTATTCTCGTGTCGATGAGCTTCGAGACGATGACGAACCTTGGAGGTATTACGACAATCGTTCGTTGGAATTGACGCGTCGAATGACAATCACATGATCCCCTGCCACGATTTCAAAATCTTTGGCTGTCAGATTACAGTAGACTCTGGAGGTTACCGACATCATCACTGTACATACACGCCTTTCCTACATCACATACCATGTATTACGGGACACTACTGGCTATTATATTGGACTCGGATTGCTGTTGTCATTATATACCCCCGAGTCGTACTAATATATTTACATGCTCTCAGCAACTCGCGATTGATACAGTCGATATCAAACATCATAGACAAATACAAACATGCCTCATATCAGGGTAATCAGCCAAATGGAAATACAGACTTGAAATACAAATCTCAGGTACAGTAGTTACTGCCACATCAGATGAAGAACATGAATCCAATATTGATTGTGACCACAGAGCCGCAGCACTGCAACACAAAGATTGATCCTGCACACTTGCTAAGGCACTCGCTGGAGAAAGTGCCTGGCTCTGGCCTGAGCCGCGGCCCAAGTAGGAGAAATTTAGTGTTACCTGTAGGTAATACACATATTATACATCAAAAAATACCTGTGAGCGCAAATATCTGTGATACTGACCGGAGTAGTGATGTAAAAGGTCTGGTGTCATGTTCGGTTCAGCGATTCTACTGAACATTGGACCAAACATGATTGAACATGCTCAGGATGTTTGAATCACATCCTGTTTGGCATTTGAACACTAAATGTGTGACAGTCAAAGAGCTGTGTCATTGAGGAAGGCATTGGGAAGAGGTTCCCAATGTATGTGTCATTCTCGATAACTGTAATGAATTATTGAGATATGGACAGCGGTGGAGGTATGGAACACCGCCACATCAACCAACAAGCATAGTGTGGGCATGATCCAATACAAAGACAAAACACAGATGGAATTCATCTAGCTTGATATATCTGGATAAGCGATAGCACTGAAGGCCAACCTCTGACCGTATTGGAGCAATTCACAGTGGTGACAAAGAAACAGAGAAAGCATTGTGAAAAGCATGACGAGTGGGTCGCACTACCAAACAAACTTGAATTAGCAAAGGGAATGAAAGTCATGGACACATTTAATGTGGAAACCGATCTGGACATGGCCGTTGAATGGAGCTCGCCGAGAAATAACAGAGATTGTACTCGACGAGCACGAAACAGCATTCTCGCCTACAGCACCGTCCGATCATTGAACTGACATGTCATCACAAGGTCAGATGATCAGCAACTCCATTATAGATATTGCAACACCTCCTAGTCATGGTGGTCTCACACATTCAACGTGTATGTTGCCCTGTCACGGCCGCGTGGAGACGCGGAAATGGTGGTATGAAAAGACGCGGAAATCAGGAGAAGATATTGATATGTACTGGTGGTACTAGTACGTCTGCGAGCATCGTACATACAACGTAAATTTGTCTATTACTTCCCACGGATGCATAACTTTATCCTTCAGCCACAATTACAAGTTATCTCGAGTGACCTTGACAGTAATACAGTAAACAAGGTAAAATCTTAAAATGACTTCACGCACGGACCAAGTGCTGTCAAGGATGCATGTAACGCACTTTTACTCCGGCTCGAATCGTGCCTTGCAATTGGGGAATGACATATCCCGTGGTCTGTGAACGGGGTTGAATTCGAACAAGTTGATCAAAGAACATTGAGATTCAGAAGTCATTTTCCTGTTTGCACTCGCTCATATAACAAACACGAATCAACAAACACGATCAACAAACGCTTCGTGTCTCACGTGATAAAAACCAGTCGCGTCCTCCAACTTCGACACGCGGAGGAAATATGATATATAATCGTGAATATGTAACATCATCATAGTAGTTCGTCAGGATATCGTGCTTTTGTGTGCAAAGGAGATAGAGATAGAGAGAGCAGGAGAAGGAAAGAAGGAAAGTGGTGCGTCGCCGAGTGCAATAAAAAGTCAATAAAACAAGGAAAATGCTAAGCTACGGCGACGCAGGTAAAAGAAATGAGACGTATGTATCGCGATGGTTACTTTTAGTCGCAAAATGGAGATTGCCAGTGACGATCGACGTGTATGGATGCATCCAAGAATGGGAGAAAACCTGCCTGGAGCTGGTCAGAAAACTTAGTCCAGGACTGAGTTCAGCAAAGCGACGCACCATGAAGGCATGCGACCAAACCGCGGAGGAATGGATGGGAAGAGTGCGAGGAAAATGCGAGCGTGGCTGCTTCATATAGGGTCGTCCACATTGGAGCAAGAAGTAATAGAGCGAGGCAATAATGTCAAATTGTAACACAAAAGCGATTACGTAGAAAATTTTCGATGCAAGAAACATACGTGGAGTGAGATGGAAGACAGAAGGGTATCGTCATCAAAGTTTGGCCAATACACTTGAGCGTTGAAAGTCATGTTAGATATGTAGGGTATATCGGGCATGGGAAAGCGTAACAGATGCAGAATGGGTGAAGGGGGTCATGATGAGGGCAATGCGGAGAGGGCGGAAAGATAAGAGATCGCATAATCGGCCAAAGGCGCCATCGAGACGTAGAGCAAGGATGTGACAGAACCTGTGGGGTAGCGCAAAACATTGGGATATGAAGTGCGTTGCATTGACCTGTAATAAAAAAACAGGAGAGCTTGACCAGCATCACAACACTCAGAGAATTTGTGCTCGCAAGCCTACTGCTCTCCTGTAATGTTCCTTTTCCTCATATCCCATGTACCCACTACCCCTACAGACCGCCATCCAAGACGCCCCGAACATCTCTCACTTCGGCAAGGTCCGCAAGGAAAGGACAAAGATCGGTGAGCTCCGTGTCATGTGGGTCATTGAACCACGACGAGACAGGGACCGCATTGTTGGGGTGAAAGATGTATGATGCTGGAGAGTTGTCCAGAATAATGGTATCTGCAATAGGACGGCCCAGTTGGGAGAGATCCTACATAAGCCAAGTTAGCGACGAAACATCCAGGCAAGATGCGTCCATTACCTTGACATAGTTCCCCTTGTGATTATAGCAACTCTCTCTGAATAGTCGATGCGACACCACCTGATGAATGTCCAGCTTATCTAGAACTGGGTCTGCATACTGAACATGAAGAAAATCAGTCGACAATATCGAGGTCATAAAAATAGCTCCCTCGGACCTTGCTCAAGCTAGCGGTAAACACCACCACCTCGTAAATTTCGCCCATCTTCTTCAGGAAGTTGTCGACCCCCGGACGCTTGATGACGTACACATTGTGCCAATGGTACTCGATTTCCACTGGAACAACGTAATCCGCGTGTTGAATGGACTGTAGAGCGGCCGAAAAAAAAACGTGTCAGAAACGGCACTAGATCGAGAAGCCGAAAATTTCACCTTGAAACTGCTGTGCACAAGGGTTTCGTCCAAGTCGAGAACGAGACATTTGCGCCCCACGTGGTGGGGCGCTATCGGTGGCAGGAGCGGACGCAGTTCACCATCCTTATTATGAAACCGAATCTGTGATTAGCGTCATCAACGAGAGGTCTTATAAATACTCACGGGTCCTATCGGAATACCTGCACCTCCATTGAGGATCAGAGTATCTTCGTCATCTTCCTCAATCGGTTCCACTTCTTCTACTTCGGGCTCCTCAGATTCTCCGTGACCCTCTTCGTCTGTGAAGCTACCTTCAGAATCTGTTGCTGTATGTGAGGTGTCTCCAGCATGTGATGGGGTACCCCCAGATGGTGTGTGCGATACATCCACAGGAGACGACGCTGAGGAGAAGATGTCTGCGCCAGTCGATCCTGGAGGTTGGACAGCTCCGCTGGTCATCCCCTCTGTTTCGGATATTGGGAGAAGGGCCTTGGTTGGCGTGGGGGGGACAATAATCTCGATTTCTGCGGTGTCGGTTTCCATTGCGGGAGGGGATACCTCTACCACAAGATTTGGCTTTTCCCGTTCCTGCTCCTTGACTTCAACTAGCTTTTCGCTAGGCGCACTGGCATCAGCTACGGGCGCTGAGGCACCGTTGGACGCATCAGTGGCCTTGTGTCGCATGGCGTCGTCGACATCGACCTCAATCGCATGTGTACGATCGCTAGGAGCGACACATGGCACGAGTTTGCGTACGAGTTTAACGATGAATGATTCCTTCTTCAGAGAACCTCCCAAAGACTTGTTCTCGTCTCTGGAATGATTGTTGGAAGCAGTCTTCTCTCGTGCAGAGCTAGACGAAGCAGTCGAAGACTTAGTAGCCTTGGACGCCAGCTTAGCCTTTCTGGAAAATCGACGAGCGGTGCTAGACGTAGCGCTGGTAGAATTTGTGTTTGGTTGAGTCTGGGTTGTTGTAGCTAAAGAACCCTTGTCCTTGTCTTTCTCCTTCTCGCTAGACTTCACGTTTTCGCGTTCGCCTGGTAAAACGAAGGTGGAAACGGTGTTAGAAGGGTTTGGGTTAACATCCTTGTCCGCTTCCGAAGACGACGTGGGTGACTGGTCATGCGCTTGCGCATGAGTGTCTACGCCAGTAGAGCCATTCCCGATGGCTGGCGTTTGAAAAACGTTTTGAGACGCCTGCTCGCGCGCCTGAACGTCCTTGTCGTCCGCTGGTGGCGAGTCTTGGGATGCCATGGGAGCTAGAACAAGCTGTAAAATTAATTGGTAACTTTTCAAAGCGAATAGCAGTAATGATGCTTGCGGTATTGGAAAAGCTTTTGGGTATGCTGGGGAAAAGGAAAGAGAGGAGGGATGAAGGGATGAAGGCGAGGGAGAAGACGGCCAAGCAACACACCACAACAACATGCGGATACTGACTTGCTTGTACGTTATCCAGGTTCACACGCGGTAAAACGCACGGTCTATACAATGTTGCATCAAATCTATATCATATATCGTAAGTCGCTCCGCGGGTCAGCGACTCTGACTAGGTGAGGGAGAGGGCTGTTGCAATATGATGGCCCATCATCCAAGGTCTAACAGGATGGCTTCAGGGCTAGGGTACACCTCGGTTGCACAAGAAACGCCTAATAGCTGTCCTTGACTATAGCTTGACTACGCTGACTCCGATCACCCCGCGCGCGTCAGGGATCCGAGCAGTAAATAAAATCAGACTACCACAAGCCGAGGTGATCACACATAGGAGCGAGATCATGACCTTCAATAATAAATTAGAAATTAAATATCTCGCCAGTTGGATCTAGACCATATTTCATTTTGATGATGCAGGGGTCACACATACGTCCATCCAGTCGTAATTTAGGTAGCTTGAGTCGGCCTTGAGTATATACATGAACCAGAACAATGCAAAGAACTTTACAAACACATCACAGTCCATCATTGGTCATCCTCGTCATCAAACCCAGATTCAAACAGATAGTTGGCTGCGAGTTCCTCATTCTTATCACACGCCAGATATGCCTCAGCAGCTTTCTGGCGCGAGAAACCCAAAGCCTCCAACTATAGCCACACACATGAGCGCAAGTCAAGGATGCGTGTGGACGAACTTACCCGGCCAATCGCAGCCTGCTCCTCCGGTGTAATATGTATTACTTGTGCGCCAGGTGGCACAGCACCATCGCCTTCAAAATCGTCTCCCCCATTGAGTAATTGCATCAGTGCTTCAGGGTTGCTCTCAAACAGTTGCCCAAGGTGTGGGTTTTGCTCCATAATTTGCTGAACCAATGGCGCAAGGAGATTCGGGTTGGTTTGGACTAACTGGCGCAATTGCTGAAATTGCGGGTGGTTTCGAAGGGCCTCTAGATCAATTTCACCAGCTCCAGCTCCCGCACCAGCGGCCGCTGTACCTCTGGAACCAGGTTGTTGTTGTTGTTGCTGTGCAAGCTACATACGCATTGATAAAAGTCCGATTGAAAAAAAAATCATGGTACTAACTTGGAACAAATTCTGGGGTTGGCCAGTTGGGGCAACTGGGGCAGGCTGGACTGCAGATGCGGATGCAGGTGCGGATGCGGCGGGAGCAGTAGGTGCTGCACCCCCCGTCTGCGCTGGTCGCGCAGCAGGGCCTGCTGCCTCGTGCATGAGGTGCGCAGGAATGCCCTGTAATTTTTAATCAGTAAAAGACGATAATACAAGTAATTTCATAGTACCGTCATCAAGTATTCGACGGCACGGTCAGGGTTATTAAAACTGGCTCTCAGCGCCCGAATGACTTGTTCGCGTTCGAAGCCCATCTCAACCATATTACTGATTGTCGACTGGAGAGCTTCTCCAGTCAAAAAGCTGCCGTCGGCCGTTACAGGTGCTGCTGCCCCCGCAGCAGGAGGGGCAGATGATACAACAGGTACTGGTGCTGCAGGAGCTGGGACTGAAACTTGAGGTGCTGCCGGGGCAGGGGCGGGTGCGGGTGCGGGTGCGGGTACCTCGGGCTGTGGAGTTGACGTTGATGCAATTACCGGGGGAGGTTGAGCCGGTGTCGGTTTAGACTGAAGATCACGGTGAACTTGGCGTCTCAGACAGATGTAAATTATTGAACCTTTGAAACCATCAATACCAAAAAATCCTTTTCTTTGATCTCGCACGACGCAACTGTCTTGTCATCCGAAAGAATCTTGCCTGTGATACCGGATGAACGCTGTGATGCTGTGAAATGACTGTATGGCCGTACCGGAGAAGATGAGCTTTTGGCTCTCTACAGAGTGACCCTGTGTGTTGGATATCTTCTGCTTCAAATCTGCGATGGTCTCTGACCCCTCGGCTTCGAGCTTTTAATCACATAAGGGATGGTTGAAGGCAATAGGTAACGTTACTCACCTGGAACATCTTCTGCTGGAGCGTCTTTATTGTTAACTTCATGACGGGTAATAATCTGATACGACTACGATCAAGATTTGGTCGTTGAGCTTGTCGATGTCTTACCGATGGTGATGAGCTTCAAGAGCGGACTGACGCGTTGTAATCTTGTCACGCTCTGTGATGATAAGTCGTTACTGCGTTATGTCACATCAGGGCTTGCAGGTGTACGGGGTCCTTACCAGGTTAGCTGTTGCCTCCTGGCTCTGTGCAGTGTGCATGTTCCACTTGTGGTCAAACTGTGGTACATAATAAGCTAGAGCTGCCTGGCTGCCTGCAGGCTTATTTTTCTATTCACTGCCCCGACCTGATAGTCATCATGGAACCAGAGCCAGGCGATAATTATCTGCGCAGAATTGCAACGTTCATCAGAAACAATGAGATGGGCCTCGCAGAAGCTGGCTTTGTCCGACGAAGGCGTATACAGCGTCGGCATTCTACCAATAACACATCTGTCTTCAATCTCGCTGGTTGGTTCTCCTATGATTCACAAACGCCATCACCTGCTCCTCCTCCGAAACCTGTCACGTTCGGCATCGATACGCACAGGCTCTTTTACGTGCTTATGCGCTTAGAGGCGCTTGGAATTGACATTGGCACATTAGATGTGAGGGTCGACAATCCCTCAAAGCCAATGCATTACACGCACATCGATTTGTACCCTAATTCCGACAAATCCGACACGCTATCTCTCGCGTCATTTCGCTCGTCACTTTCAGCCGTATCTGGTTTGTCCCTTGGAGTAGGGTGGTGGGGAAGACAGGAACCGCAAAGCATCGACGCGGAGCTCAAGTACATTTACAGCTCTTTTACAAAGGTCCCTGCACTATCCATCAGGGCACCGGGTCCCAAAGTCATCGCCGAGCTTGCAGACGAACCACCTAATCAGAATGCACTCCCACTGGATGCATTCAAGAATATTCAGACCCTGGAGTGCGTTGACATAGACCCACGGACATTGCTTGGGTGGGATAGGCTGGCAGAAAGTCTGCGAAGTTTAACAGTCCAGCGCAGTGGCCTGGAGGACGTCACTGATATCTTCATTGGTGCCGTGTTAGATGACCAGGCTCGGAGAGATGGTACCTCGAGCGACCTAAGAAGCAGACGCATACCTCGCTTCTTCCAGAGTACTCGCCTACCTGAGTCTGTTCCAGAGGACGATGAAGACGATTTAACGCCTCCAGTGCCTTCACCTGCCGCTCCCCTCTCGCCCTATAAATGGTCATTATTGAAGCACTTGTCGCTGGCAGATAATGCCCTCACATTTCTTCCCACCGACCCATTACCATACCTCACCTCCCTCATTCATCTCGACCTATCGTCTAACCTCCTCGTGTCTGTCCCGCATGGTATCGCCACACTCCACAACCTCGTTTCCCTAAACCTCTCCGATAACATGATTGATTCAGTCCTTGGTATCTACACGCACCTTGGCCAAGTTCTCAACATCAATCTCTCCCGCAATCGACTTGATTCTATCTGTGGCTTAGAGCGTCTTATGGCGCTGGAACGCGTCGACTTACGTTCAAACCACATAGAGGAGAGCGCTGAAATTGGGCGGTTGGCTACACTACCTAACATTGTGGAGGTATGGATTGAAGGAAACCCGCTCACAGAGTACGAGGACAACTATCGCACCGCATGCTTTGATCTCTTTCGGAAGGAGGACAAGAACATCAGGCTCGATGGGGCATCACCAGGGTTTTATGAGAAACGCAGTCTCACTGCACCACTGCCTGACCAGCCATTACCAGCAAACCCTGTCGAGCCTCTTCCCTCTCCGCCTGTCGTACCAGTAGGCAGTCCAAAGGCGAAGACACCCTCTTCGACAGGGACGCATGATGTCACGGGCACTCCGCGATCGGGACCCTCGTCGCCGTCTGCTGGTTCACCTCTGCTAACAGGTACTGTTGCAGGGAAGGCGAGAAAGCGGAAGGTCAAGCGCATCGTCGACCTGACCACCGTGGATGGAACAGGTAAGGGCTCTTCAACACTTACCATTCAACTGATTGACGGTGCTTTTAGATGGACGATCTCATTCCTCAAATAAAGGAGGCACTGCAGTAGCAACAATGCCAGGGATCTCCGTTCGCCCTGCAAGTCCGCTGCGCTCGCCATCTGCCACTGTTCGTATACCACGTCCACATTCAACGAATGGCAAGTCGGGACACCGAAGAGTAAGCACGGTATTTGAGCCAAATGAGGGTCAGAGTCAGAGTCAGATACGAGATGCTGAGCTCTATCGAGCGCGGATGCAAGCCCTGCGTTCTGATATGGGAGATGGGTGGCTGAAGGTGTTCAGCCAGAGTCAAACGCCATCACCGGGAGTTGCTGCGGGTTAGACTATAGGTATGCTGGTGATTTAGTAGGATATACCCATCTTGTATGTATTCATCAGTCTGGACTCTGCATTAATATTGTACTTTCGATAATCCCGTTACATACACTGGCCGTGGTCCCATGGCTAACTCTTATTTTAAAGTTCTTCCGGCCAGGAAGCACGATTGAAACGAGCAATGTAGTCTGTATCAGAAGCAATTTTGATTTCATTACTCGAAGCGGAAAGGAGGTGTTCGGGGTCCTGAATGGCGTGTGTTTACTAGTCGAGCGTTCCTTTTCCTGGCTTGCCTACTTTCAGTCTCTCAATATCATTGCTTGTGGCACTAAACCCGCCTCCGTCGCTCTTTACCTTCGAATCTATATATCATCATGGGAGCTAACTTGTCAAAGGCGCTCGGTGAGTCTTTCGTACTGGGCATCGTCAAAATGTTGTTTATCATGTGTAATTCCGCTGAACGGCATGTTCTAACAGGCAGATTGTTCGGCAACAAGGAGATGAGGTTGCTGATGCTGGGCCTTGACGCCGCCGGGAAGACAAGTGAGCTGATTTCATTGTTATTCGCTTGCCGTGTTGAACATTTTGCCGCAGCTATTCTTTATAAACTCAAATTGAACCAGTCCGTGACCACCATTCCTACGGGTGAGTACCCATGCGCTTTGGTCAGTTTGAAAACTCATGGTTTGCGTTTAGTCGGCTTCAACGTGGAAACCGTCACCTACAAGAACGTGAAGTTCAATGTCTGGGATGTTGGAGGCCAGGACAAGATCCGACCGCTGTGGAGACACTATTACACGGGCACCCAAGGGCTTGTGTTCGTCGTCGACAGCCAAGACCGAGAGAGAATCGATGAAGCAAAACAGGAATTACATCGCATATTGAGTGATAGAGAGATGAAGGAATGTCTACTGCTCGTGTTTTCGAACAAACAGGATCTTCCGGGAGGTACAGCAAGCCATTTCTATAGTTTTGGATAAGAGCTCACATGCTTCTTTTTTCTAGCTATGTCACCTGCCGAGGTGACAGAAAAATTGGGTCTCCACCGCATGCGGGATCGCTCTTGGTATGTCCACCCAAGGTCAGTATTCCGTTCACTCCACGAGAACGTTACTTACTCCGTGTGCCGCAGCTGTGCCACGACGGGTGAAGGATTATTTGAGGGTCTGCAATGGCTGAACCAGAACGTGAAGAAACGCCAGCCATGAACGATGCAGCACTACGCCAAGACCTTGATACCCTCGTCCGTACCACCCTACTCGTCTTCGCCTCATTGACACCCACGTTATGCTCTCTATTATGGCCTGCACGACTCCGCATGTATGACAGACTACCTATTCTATGTCTGATTTTGTCTTTTTCATTCAACCCTGCGCTTTTTCTCGTTGGCAACTAGATACATCTGAGCGCTTTTCTATTCTTTTGGTGTCTTTATCTCTGCATCTTAATGGATGGTTTTGCTCCTTGATGTGACGATACATTCCTCTTCATACATGATTACCGTATAATTGGCCATATGGGCGTAGCGAACATTGAGGATATCGATAACCTGGATATAATTGGATTCACTTGCCGAGTGAGTCTGCAATCACCGGACCCAGGAACATCGACACATGATGACCTCTGAATGTCGTGCTCTCTCCAAGCCTGCTCCAGCCTTCCGTCATTAAGGGCGTGAGCTCATTCTCCACCTCTTGCTTAATTGTTCAATTACACCATGCTATCGGTTTTGCGACGGACTCTTGTCCAGCAAACTAGAGGATTTGCAACGAGCAACATCGCTGTTGCCGGCTTCACTGGCGCAGTGGGAAACACACCATTGGTGAGGAGGTGTATGCGCGAAGACAGTGAAATCCTTCTCTAACAGCATGGTCAGATCTATCTTAAGACACTCTCAGACCAGACGGGATGCAAGATATATGGAAAGGCCGAATTCCAAAACCCTGGAGGCAGCATTAAAGACCGTGCTGCTGTCGGCATAGTTCTGGATGCGGAGGAGAAGGGCCGGTGGGTGCCAGGAGTAACACGTTTCATGGTGCACTGAATATTAACGTTGAGGATGTACGCAGCATACAACCCGGTGGAACCGTTGTTGAGGGTACTGCAGGCAATACCGGTATTGGTCTTGCCCATGTCTGTAGAGCTAGAGGCTACAAATGTGTTATATTCATGCCTAACACTCAGGTGAAGTGAAGGCAACCACCTGGCTACTGTCTTCGCTGACGCTTTGGTACTCAGAGCCAAGAGAAGATTGACCTTCTCAGCATGCTCGGTGCCGAAGTGCACCCAGTGCCCGCGGTTCCCTACGAGAATCCATTGAACTATAACCACCAGGCGAAGGAGTATGCTGGAAAGCTCGAGAATGCCATATGGACAGACCAATTCGATAATATTGCCAATGCGTACGCGCATTATATCTCTACTGGACCCGAAATATGGGAACAGACGCAGGGTGACATCGACGGTTTTATTTGCTCAACCGGTACAGGCGGTACTCTGGCTGGAGTCGGCAAGTATCTGAAGGAAAAGAGCGCGAAGACGCAGATATGGCTCGCCGATCCGCCTGGCAGTGTCTTGTACAAATATATCTCTTCCGGTGGAAAGCTCGTCGAGCGTGGCGGAAGTTCCATCACAGAAGGTTAGACTTCTTCTGTCTACCACAAGTCGTCATGGCTGAACGTCCTATTTCACATCCA